>JAPMOQ010044256.1:3370306-3388933 GCA_026543055.1 Argiope trifasciata
CCTGAGGGTACTAGGTAATCTCAAAACCCTGAATTATGTGATGTTAAAGACGGATAGTTTCATTCCAACTGTTTGAGAGTGTGCAGGTGGGGAGAAAGACAGCTATTTTCTACCCCAAAAGGAATGTACGTTTGACTGTTAGGTCAATGTAAGGCTAAACAATTCTTATTCAGCAGTCGACCACAGCAAATCATGTCGCTACTGCTATGCCTAGTGGTGGCGGTTTGGTCGGCTGTATACAATAAGAAGAAGGCTATCCCAAATGCCATTCCAAAATGCATTGCTCATTGCGAGTGCAATCAGAATGAGATGTGATACTGTAGTGTTAAGCTGCGTGCCTGAATGTTTTGTTTTGTCTTGTCTTTATATTTGTTCGTGTGTGGATGTGGTTATTAAAGAAACGCTCCTGAAAACTTAAGTCCATTTGTTTACCGCATAGATCATAATAATCTTCATTCTACCAGAGTCTTTAATTTTCTGCTATATCAAAAGATTATTTACAAATAAATAATTTCTTACAATGAGCATAACACAATACACATAAATCTCTGCAAGACAGTATGTGACAGTCTCATCGCAAAAAAAAGCATTCTCTTTCTTATACTTATGCCTAAGATAAAAACATAGGAAGATGTTGCTGCCATTTTCAATGGTATTACTTTACTTGGACTACACATGTGAATTTCTATTCTCCATTGATAAATTAATATTGAATGCAGGTTTGTTTATGAAAGAATTCTAAAAAAAGTCAGGCAAAAGGAATTAAAATTTATGTCGCTACTTTTTTTAAAATTGTATATGCGGTGCCATATTCTGCTCCAGTCAGTTCATATCCAATACTTCTCAAAATGTATATGCACTTATTGTGGAATATTTCAGATTTGCTTTCAGAAACTTCCTTTCACTCCAAAAAAACCTGGAGGGAAAGATATTCATTTTAATTAGTAAAACAAACCACCAAAGACAAATCTATCGTTATTTAAGTTTTATCTTGCTTATTTTGCTTCAGCGAGAGACTGCTTTGTCCACAGAACTGAAAGTCAAACAAATACTTTCTATGAAGCCACGTCTAATATTAAACAACTCTTTTACTGAGGAATATTAAAGTATCTTTGTTTAGAAACATAACATTATTCGCGAATGAAGAAGTATGGAGGAAAAAAAAACTGCATTTGAGCGAAGCATCTTTGTTTATTTAGGGTAAATTCGAGTCGGGGAAAGGTTTTGAAGATGACGCCTGGAGCCTCAAAACTTTGGGAAGAATTTCCTTCGATTCATTTCCAAACAAAGAAAATCCTGAAATCACGCACTGCGGAAATGAAGTGGAAAAAGAAACGTAACTCTTTCAGACAAATGGCTGGTGTTTTACAGGGACTCTAATAAGAGGGTGTCAAAATATTTCAAATCATTCCTTACCCCAAAACTGCAGCTTGTTCGGTAATTACAATGAGACGGAAAACCTTCAGTCCGCGCCCAAATATCCGACGTTCGAGAAATATAACGCCCATTAATTCGCTCGGTTGGCAATTAGATCAAATTCGAACGGGAAGGCGTGCTTCGTTTGCGAAGGAAGAAAGAGTCTGAAGGGAATGAGGGGGGGGGGGAGAAAAAAGGAGTCATTCACAAATTATGTCAGACTTTTCAGCATTGTTATTAAAATACTGTATTTTTAGCGAATTTTTTTATCTTTCAGATGTGCGAATAAAGAACGTGAGATGCCTGATTATTTGTTAGATTTTAATCAATAGAAGGTATTGGCGGAGAGGATTGATTTAAGAAGATATGATTACGCTAGAAAAGAAGATAAAAAATAAAATTATTTTATAAAAAATTAATCTGATTTTTTTTTTACTTTCGGTGTTTAATTTTATACTTCTACATTATGCTAAGCCAAAGAAGAAAGAGTTTCCGTTTGCGAAGAAAGTGCTAAAGCAAACGAAGGGAGAAAAAAGTACCAGGAAGTGTCAGTCACAAGTTATGTCAGACTTTTCAGCGTTGTTATTAAACGTTGATATTAAAATATCATTGTATTTTCAGAGGATCTTTTCTCTTTCAGATGCGCGAATAAAGAACGTGAGAGGCATTTTAATTCGTTAGGTTTTAATCAATAGAAGGTATCGGCGGAAAGGATAGGTAAAAAAGACATGATTAGCGTTAGAAGAGAGGGAAAAAAGTTAAAATTATTTTATGTAAAAAAGTCGGGATTCTTTCAGTATTTACTTTTATTCTTCTAAATCATGCTAAGTCAAAGAAGAAAGAGTATAAATTGAAGTTTTCGAAGTAAGAAAGAGCTTTTGTTTGCGAAGGAAGAAAGAATGAAAAGCGAGTAAGAAGAGATAACAATATGTGGAATAGTCATTCACAAATTATGTCAGACTTTTCAGCTCGTTTATCAACTAAAATATCATTTTCTTTTTCTTTTTTATCCTTCAGATGTACGAATAAAGAACGTGAGAGGCCTGTTTATTCGTTAGATTTTAATCAATAAAAAATATCGTTGGAGAGCATGGAATCCCAAGTAACACACAAATATTGTATAATATTGTATGACATTTATCAATATTTGCAATATTGTTTAATATCATGCAATATCTCATAATATTGTTAAAAATTAAGTAACAGGTGGTGCTTGGTTATGAAGTTATGATTACGTTTGAAGAGAAGGGAAACATTAAAATTATTTTTTGATAAAAAGTCGGGATTTTATTTTTTAGTATTTACTTTTGTGCTTCTAAATTATGCTAGGCCAAGGGAGAAAGAGTCTAAAGGGAAGTTTGTGAATGAAGAACGATTCTAAAGCGAGTGAGGGGAGAAAAAAGCGCCAGGAGCAGTCATTCACAAATTATGTCAGATTTTTCAGCGTTGTTATTAAAATATCATTGCATTTTTAGAGGATCCTTTTTCTCTTCCGGATGTGCGAATAATGAACTTGAGAGGCCTGTTTATTCCTTAGATTTTAATCAATAGAAGTTATCGGTGGAAAGGATAGATTAAGAAGACATGATTACGTTAGAAGAGAAGGAAAAAAAATCAAAGTTATTTGTAGAAAAAATAATTCAGGGTTGTTTTGCGATTTTTACTTTTAATGCTTCCACATTATGATAAGCCAAGGAAGAAAGAGTTTAAAGGAAAGTTTTCTATGGAAGAGTTTTCGTTTGCGAAGAAAGAGTCTAAAGCGAGCGATGGGAGAAAAAAGTCAGGGGAGGAATCATTCACAAATTACCTCAGACTTTTTAGCACTTTTGTCAACTAAAATATCTGTACTATTAACTAAAAATATCATTGTATTTTTAGCTGATTTTTTACTCTTTCAGATGTGCGAATAAAGAATTAGAGGGGCCTGTTTATTCTTTCGATGTTAATCAATATAAAATATAGGCGAAATGGATGGATTAAGAAGATATGATTACGTTAGAAGAGAAAGGAAAAATTAAAATTAATTTATGAAAAAAAATTGTGATTTGTTTTCGGTAGTTAGTTTTAAGCTTCTAAATTATGCTAAGGAGAGGTTATAATTTAAATTTTCTTTATTTATAGTATTAAATAGATTCTTAGACATTTAAAAAGTGACATATATATGGATTAGGTGAATATATTGAAGAAGTTCATATTAGAATGAACTGACATATATATATATATATATATATATATGATTTCATGGTTATTATAAATGAATATTACATTTTTAACGAATCTGTTAAATGAAAACTAATTTCAACCATATTGACATCGAAAATCAGAAGTGCTCAAAGTGAGCTCGTACAGAAATAAGAATATCGAATGAGTACTATAACACATCCTACACTGAGGAAAAGAATGTCAAGAAATTCTTACCCATCATAAAGTAGATTATATAATTTATATTGAAGTAGTAGTAAACACTTGGTAGTAGAAAAAGTAGCTATATTGCTTTGTAATGGTTGATGTATATTACGTCATTTTATCTTCAAACTTTCGAAGCAAATGTCTGCTTTTATCAGTCTCCTTAATCTATCTTTAGTAATAGAACATTGATTAATGTCTCATAAGGTATGGATGAAATTAAGTCAGATACTATTATTATTTATATCAATAAATATATTTTTGTATATGTTATAGTATCTATATTTATACTATTACAATATATTATGTACATATTTATATATGATTATCTTTTCATCTATTGTTGAAGATAATGATTGATTATCTTCAAAATTTAGAAGCATCTGCTTGCTTTTATCAGTCTCCTTAAAATTTCCTTTCTATTAGAGTATTGATTAACAGCTTATAGGGTATAGATTTAATTAAGATACAATAGTTATTTATATTGTATTAATCAAAGTTGTGTAAATGAGCTATCATAAAAGATTTATTTATTTATTTCTCTAAAATCTATATTTCTATTCGAATAGAGATATGCCTGATAACTGAAAGACGCAAAAATTGATGTGAATTAGACAGACTGAAGTTCACATTAAATTATGAAAGCTATGTTTAATTCTACAATAAAATACAGTAGGAATGATCTTGCTAAAACCTTATGGTATATTCTTTTGTGTTATTCCAAACAACACATTCCATGCCACTGTTGCAAAGGTCAAGAAATATTAAAATGTGACGGAGTTACAATTTTTACTGAACTTATCGGGTTATTCTCGGCGTGTTTATTTGGTGATTAATTCATGGTATTAATCACCAAATAAACCATGAAAATATATTCGTATATTTTGTCAACCGACCGACAGCAAAATTTGATGCAAAACTACACTTAAAAAATTTGATGAATCAAATTTTTTCTCTTTGGGTTTTGGCGAGTACGTGTTTCTGAAAGTACTTTTCAACAGATGGTCAATCCTTGGCTCACAATTTGATGGGTGTCTAATTTTTGATGTCAAATCTATGTATAGAATTTTACTCTTCCAACTCTTTACTGTTTTTTGTTGTTTACAACAGCACTTGTCATCGACAAGCCCGTTGATCGTTGTCATCAATTTTATGCCTAAATGAACGTCCCTTATTTTTCAGTAGCGCCAACTAGGGCCAAGAGTACGAGTTAGCGACATCATGCTTCACATTCGCTTACACAGCCCTTTTTTACAGGGAGGCACATTCACACTACTCATAAAGGGAACAAAGAATAACAACCATGGACGAACCGGGACTGGAACCCGGGACGACCAGAACACTAGGATGGTACACTCCCTCTAAGCCAGGATGCCGTCTTAGTTGACGAGTTAACTTATATTCGAATAGTCAGATTGACAAACTTCTGAATGAATTTTGGTCAAAATTTAATAGAACTGTTCAAATTAAGAGTAAAGATTATATTTTAAATTTCAGCTGTTTTTGCCTTGTATTTAGCATACGTTATGCCAAAATTGTGATTTTCGAATTTATCAAAATCTAAAAGGTGAAGATTGGTCAGTTTTCAGATATCTTCTCTATATTTTATGTAAGTGTGAAATATTCAGTTGATCTGTTATATTTATAAAATATATTCTTCTCACTCGTGTTTTCTGATATATTGTATATCATACTTTCATTAGACTCAGAAATCAACTGTATAATTACAGATGGCAATTTACTAGATGTTAAACTTGCCGTCAAATTTTGGTGTTCTACAAATTTGTATCAAATAAATAAAAATACTTATCAACAGTAGTATATGTTCTTTTTCTTTTTTATATATCAGTAATGTACACCCATTATTTTACTTCCAATCACCACTAATAATCCCAAATGTAATTACAACATAACTAATTGTTAATTATATTCAAAGAAATATAAGATCAAAATGAATAAAATTACTGCTAATTAATTAATTACAAAAAGAAAAATAGGATTTTGGAAGCAAAATTGCTTGCTAAATTAGATAAACAATAAGTAGATATGTGTAAATAGAAAAAAGTAGTTCCTGATTTGCAATATATAAGCTTTCAATTTTTTCCTGTGGAAATATTTAACATAATTCTTTTTCTAAGAAGAAATCTCCAAGATAATTAACTAAGAATTAAAAATTCGGAAAAGTGAGGAGTAATTGCTCCAGAAAATACTTGCTTTATGGTTACACTGTCAAAAGTGAAAGGATTAAAAAAATCCAAAATCCGTAAGAGAATATGGATGTGTTACTAATAGCTAATAATAATATATATATTGTTGGAGAACTTTCACTTGTAAGTTCGTAAAGCCATCTGGTTTGTATAGTGGTGTGCAGTCAATAGGTCTTGGTGACAAACGATGGCTTTATTAACACAAAGTCACTGATAAGCTGACAAATTCACAGCCGAAAACGCACACAAGCAACACACAGTAGTGCGTAATAGTACAACGCAGCACAAGAACTATATGCAGATCGGAGCACTCAGAGAGAGAAAGCTCTTTCAAATATTAACTAGAGTTGAACTCCAAAAACTGTCTTCAGCAGTTTGCAGAGATTGCCGCACATTTATAGTTGAATGGAGACTTGCCGAGAAGTTTCTCGACCAATTAGGCGTATCTCTATTCCTATTGGCTGAATTTCAAAAATTCACGAAGCTTCCGTTAATATATATTCCGTTGCCAAATTCGCCACCACGTCATCAAGTGGTCACAAAGCCCTGGGATTTCTGGAAAGGCATCTGATTAGTATTCATCAGCGCTGATCTTAAAAAGGCTTTACCAGTGATAGGACTAACCATGTTGGAAATCAAAATTGCAGATTTATAACAATATATATTAAAACTGAAAACATGCACGTTGTTTCTTGTTCCAGTTTTGTTTTCCTATACGTCCACAGTTTTTACAAAATTTTGCTTGCACGGAAATGAGCAAAGGTACAACTATTCAATGAATTATTATTGCAAATTACTTTAAACAAGATTTATCTTTAATTAACATCATCATTAATTTCTAAAACATAATTTTTGACTTCAGAACTTTGAAATTTTTCAAAGTGTTCCATAGAGACATAATTCTTATTACTGAATACGTTAAAGAGATAAGTTTAAATGGAAGCGAATGATAATTTAAAACGATTTGATTTAAGATAAAAGTAAAGGAATTTAAAATTTATTCCTTGGCCGTATTATTAAAATTTATACTTCTTTAAATTCATTTCTTTTTGAACATAAAAATAAATTTATTTATATTTATTATTTAAATAATTTTGCTGTTTTAAGAATTTATAATATAAAAAGACATAATTCTTTTCTAATGTGATTTCTCATACTCTTTAGAGCTCTAATAAGATAGCCATGCGAAAAAGTATATATATTTAATAGCTAAAATAACAATTTAGAATAGTGATGCGCACTGTGGGGTTGAAAAAAAAAAGGTTTCTATTGTAAGAGAAGAAAAAAGAAACGTTTTACTTTTATTTTATACTCTTTTTCTCATAGCAGACTCTGTCAGTTGAAGCATTAACTCATTTGCATAGTCTTTTTTACGTTCTTTCGGAAACGCAAATTTCAAGTGAATGCATTGTCTTCTGCGTAAAGAAAACTAACACACAAAAAACTTCTTACAATCTAGTTAGGTGACTTGGAAAAAAATTCTCTTGAGATTTTATGGAAGAAAATTGAAGCTTCAGGTTTTAGAGATAAAACTGAAAAAAGAGAACCTTGCTTGATGCAGAAGAGGATTGTTTCGTTGATTCTGATGGTACACTAGAAACATGAGACATATAACTAAATTTATAACATATTGTCTTCGTTGAATTCGAGGAAAATTGCATACAAGAGAAGCTTGGAGTTTGGAAAAATGTCTTAAACTGTTTTTATTTTCAGGAATTTTTTATGGGATACACACAAGTTTTATAACATAATTTTACTTAAAATACTCTCAACAACTCATCATTACTTTTGTATTACTTTTTATAGTACTTTTGTTTTTAATTTTTTATTAAAAAATTTGATTTGCATGAATTTAAGATTTTACAATGAACATTATTTTTCTTTATAATCTCTTGCTTTTTAATGAAATTTTACTAATAATCATCAGGATATTATTTCCTATTTTTAAACGTGTGTTGTCAAAATAAATCTAGATTAACTTTTGAAGAAAATGTTTTATTACGAAAGCCATATCTAACAACACTGTCAAATATTTTTTCCAGAAATAGAATTAAAAACATAGTGTTTCATATATCTTATCAGATTTTATTGTTTTAAAAATATGCTGTCTTAGTTTAGAAATATATACTTATTCTTATTTTATATAATATGAAACTATATTGCTTTAAAGGAAATGAAAGAAATCCTTTATTTTGTACAGATATCATTCTTATGCTTTTTCTATAGAGGCGTTAAAATAATGTTCTTTAGTTATATAAATCAGAGAATTCGAATTGTATGTTAGAACCCTTTCAATTTTTCATTTTAACTATAGCTTTGTTTATATGGAAACCTCTTTTTTGTGACTGACACATATAAATTCTTATTAAACACAAACTATTAAACTGTTTGTTTTCTATTCTATTTTTATGTCTTCTCATCCCATAATTCTTCATTACTCATACATCAAAAGTATTTCTTTGGATTTAAATTACTTTTAAGTTAAAAAAAAAGTCAATTTCAAAATTTTTATGAATGCGCACATTTTAAATTTGTGTACTAATGCACATCTTTAATTAATTAAACTTCCATTTTTCAGTTTCGATGCAAGAGAACCTTAAAATAAAAAAATGCAGCTATTTTTCTCAAAATATTGTAGTAACTTTTTTGATTATTGTCTAGAAAATGTAACTTTCAACATATATACTGCTCATTTAGAATATTTTGCATTTGAAATTACATTACATTTCGTCTATACACACGCATGTGGATGAAGATTAAAACAAATTTTGCAGCAGACATCTTTTAATCATTAATTCATAAAGGATTTTCTTTGAAAATTTTTTTCCTTGAACCTTTATTTTGAAATATTTCCAGACAGAAATTCAAAATGAAGATTTGGTGCGAAAATTTAAATTAAAACATCCAGGTACTAGAGCAATAAATATTTATAATAATACAAATGTCATTCAGGCAGATGTAATGACGTGTTTATTATGTCTATTCAAAATAATTTTGTTTACCTGGGGTGTAAAAGTACTTTATTTTCTGTTTTATATCATAATGCAACAATTGTTTTTTTGAAGAAAGGACTTCAAAGAACTTACACGTTTTATCGGTATGCATTGTGAGACTTTATCTTATTCCAAAATACTCAAGAGAATTTTCAGTTTTCTAAATTGCAGTAACACATAAGTTTTGTAAACACAGAAAAAAATATATTTTCAATCCCACAAAATAATTCGTTGTAAACAAGTCATTATGATTTTTTTTCAAAAATAGGTTGTAACAATACTTTAATGATGGAGTGTGCACTATCACATTAATTTTGTATCTACTATGTTTCCAGCATAATAAAAAATATTTGGAAAATTTAAACGAGCTAAATTAATAGAATTGTATCTTATAAAAGTGTAATAGAGTAGATCGATTATTCTTATAAAATTGTAACTGAGTAGATCAATTATTATTTAAAAGTTATTTTTTGACAATTTTACTGTAACTATAACTTTGAGATTTTGTCAAAAACAAATTGTACAATCCTATAATTTATCTTAAAAAATCATGAAGCATAGTATGAAAAAACCGAAATCTTAACGTTCATGAAAAGAAATTTCATTTTCAAAAACTTAACCAATTTTTTTAAATTTATAAATGATTTTTAATTAAAGTCTTTCTATGTCTTTCATCCTGAATATACAACAACTTTTTTTTATCTTTTGTTGAGAAAAAAATATTTAGATAAAAGGAGCCGTAACAAGAAAGTGTGAATATTATTATATGAACGAAGGCATAAATTGGATATTATTCATTCAAAAATATTATTGAGAAGTTGGCAAATATTTGCACATTAAATCAACATCAATAAAAATATTTGAAGCTGAAAATTTTGTGAAATCTCGTTGTGTAAAATGAGTTGCCAATTATAGATTAAGAATATGGAAATCTCAATAAGTTTTTAAAATGAATTAAGAATTTAACTGCCGAACCAATTCTTCCAAAAGCTACATTTTTACCTGTCAGGTTATAGCGCTGCCAAATTCTGTAGTATAGATCAAATGACCTTCCTTGTAGGGGGCCAACATTCATGCAAACACCTTATTTTTTATTAGAGATATATTAATATTTTTAAATATTAAATTAGGACATTTATATTAATCTTCTGGATGATTATCACCATCATTTAATAAGTTTTTATTCATGGAAGTTCAAACCATTTTGGTAGATTTGATTCTAAAACAATATCAATATTTTTCAATATATAAAGATAATACTATATTTGTTTTAAAACATTTTAAGCCAAATAAAAATTTTTATATTTAAGAATTTAATTAGAAATGAATTCATGCAATACTTTATTGACATACACTGTACCATTTTTCAAAAAACAAACATTTCTTGTATAAAAAAGAAAACGACTGACGATGTAAAAAAATTGTAATAATGTAACATAATAATATCTTTTAAGAGCATGAATAGATGAAGAGAAAGGAAAAAAAATGCAACTGAAATGGCACCTAAGATATTTCTACAATAAAGATTAACCATACTATTCAAATTGTTAAGATAGATTTATACTATTCCAAGCTAAGATATTCTCCTCTCAATATACGTGCGTTAGACGTTAAGCTAATACGCCTCTATATAGGACATGCGCGCTGTACCCACAAACATTTGATATTTGGCGAAAGGACGCCAATGTGCCAGACATGTCACGTTGATCTAAGTATTAAGCACATTTTAATTGAATGCCCTATGTACCATTTCTATAGAGTCAACATTTTCAATAAATCATCCGTAAGTGTAACTGGCTTGGTAGGCGAGAAATACCACCCAAATATTTTTTTACATTTTTAAAAGCGATTCATCTTTTTACTTGCATCTAGCTGCTTTTCAACCTTTTAATGTCTTTTAGAGCTTCGTTATGGAATTGTATCATTGACTCTAAATTTTAATTTGTTTACAAATATTTTTTTTCTGTGATTTAGAAATTTAAGAAATTTGTATTAGCTGATTGTTAGAACTCTTGTATTTCTTGCAATTTCCTCAATTCGTATTGGTTTGTAATTCCTTGGTTGGATTGATATTAATGTAGTCTTAATTGAAACCATATGACTGGGGCAGTATGGCCACAATTGGCTCTTGGCCTTAATACCTACCTACCTACCAAGATAAGTAGTTAGATCTTCGTAGCGAAAACAATGATTTTTCAAAATAAGTACAATGATGTACAGACAATTGTACAAATATCTAGTTACTGTTTATTTTTAAATTTAGCTAACAGGGAGTATTTTGAAATTTAAAATTTTCTTACAAAGTGTATAGATCAAAGGCAAAGATAATATTGAAGACATTTCTGAATGATGACAAAGAAAATAGGAGGAAACTCATACCTTGCATTGAGAACATTTAAAAACAATAAACAAATTTACTTACTCAATTTTAATGTGTTGTTATTATAGAATTTGGAAATATATACGTTATTATATTAATAATTTTATCACAAATTTGTTGGAGCTGAAAGTTTTTCAAAATTAAATTTATCCTTAAATTACTCATCTCTAACCGTGATTTTATAATTTTCGGTATAAAAAAAACTTGAATTTGCATGAGTATTCTCAAGAGAAACCTTTCACTTAATAAAAGTGAGGCACAATTATAATCTTACAAAAGTTTTCAGAATGTTAGAAAAAGAATGTTTACTTCTTTCACAAATTCCAAGCAAGAATGTTATTTTGCATGCAGGAATATAATTAATTATTCCTATATGGAATAAACTTTGAGATTAAATACAAAAAGATAATTTAGTAGAAAAATTATTTCATTTTTTAAAAAACTTATGGTTCTTTCATTATCACATATCCTTGCATATTTTAATAACTTAAAGTTATTTTTATTTCGTGTTTGTAAAGATGTAATTTCCATTCACTCATATTCCTTCTAAAGTTCTATATGGATTTTTTTGTATTTTTGTTTATAATACATTGTTCTAATAGTTTTAGAGAATTCTAAGAAATTTAATTAAATCTTAATTCTTTACGCATGGTGAATCTCACAGCAAACATGAGGAATAAAATATTTTGAATTTTCTAAAATTTACTATACAGAATTATGCTATCCTAAGACTCGCGACTAAAAATCGTCCTTTATTCACAGTTTTTAATTTGTTCTAACAACTATTTGTTTAAAGGTTACTAAGAATTAGCAAGGCCGCATTAACCTGGTTGATAGAGCATCAGTCTCGCAACTGAAATGTAACGAGTTCTGTCCTCGTCTCGGCCACGGACCACCGTGTTGGCTAACGGCAGTTGGGCAAGTTAAATACGTCGTGACTGCCCTCCAAGTTTCCATGACAAATGATACCTCTGGGAGTACTGAATCAGGACTGAGTCGGTCTCTAATTTAAATCTAAATTCTGACTTGCAGATAGATGAATTAGTGTATGAATGAGTTCAACCGCCCCCTAAAAAGGGCTGTGTAGTGTATGTCTGTGCAAAGTCGTCCTATGACCTGAACGGTGCTTGTTCACAACGAAAGGCGCACATCTCTGCCTTCATTCGAAAGAGCTCTGCTCATTCGGGCTTGGTATGACAAAATGGCATTAGACTCACCACCACCAAAATTAGCAAGGCTATGTGTTGGTAAATAGATGAAAGGTTGAAGTTTCTTGTACTATATTAATGCAGTAAATTGTAACTTCCTTTAAACCACAGAAGTTTGTATTTATTTTTGTACAATGCATATATTCCCAAACAGATAACAAAATATAAAACTAACGCCAATTTTTCAGCAAACAAAAGTCCTTTTTTAATCCAATCGAAGGTTTTGTAAGAGAAATAATTTCTTTGTTCAACGACCAGAAAACAAAATCATCTGTTATTGGTGGTAAATATTTTTTCTAAGAAGTATTCGACTGCTGTCTCCGAAAAAATTGACAATAGGCCTAATTAAGTACAATTTATCGTTTCAGTCTGTCAGTAAAGACTTATCTGCACAGTGCAAGGAAAGTTTGCAGTTCTGAAACTCTATCTCTGATTATTATGTACAGGAGTATACTGAAAGGTAGGCTTTCATTTGTGTATAAAAATAAATAAGCTAAAAATTATTTTTCGTTATATTAATCTGATATAGCAAGTTAGTTTAAAGAGGTACCTTTAAAATGATAGGTTTACCTTTTCCACATAGTTTTTTGGAGTTTTACTTTCATTGGGTGCTTTGCTTTATTATTTATTTATTTTTGGTTTTATGATTAAATGGTCTTTTTATTTTTAGTTTGTTCAATATAACTGTAATCTTGCTCTGATTTAAAAAAAATGGAAATTATTTTGCTTCTTGTAGTGTAGTATATTGTCTTTAGTATTGTGATACTATATTTATTCCAATATTTCAATTCCTTGGCATTTTCGGGTTACGAGGGGTTGATATTTTTGGATGAAAGCCAGGCCTCATACAGAAAAAAAATAACTGGCTTGAATCTCTCTACCTGAGTTTGACCCTTTAGAATTCTTCTGTACGGATTCATCATGGGATTTTTTTTGTTATTTTTACATTAAACTTAATATTTATTTATAATTTGGTTCTCTTAAGTATACGGTGCTCAAAGGCTGTTTTGTATGCCAATGCCTGGGATCAAAGGCTGTTTGTTTTGTCAATGCCTGGTTTTATAATGTAACTGATATATGAATTACTTATTCAAAAGTCATGCTAATATCATAATTTTCTTTGAGTTCTTTCAAGGAAGAATATTTAATGTTGATTGTAATATTTTCACAAATACAGGAACAAATATAATCATAAAAATAAATATCATTAAATAGATGTTGAATAAATAAAAGCAAAATCGGTTTAAAATTTTATAGGATACCGTTAAAAGTTATCAAAGTTGTAATGTTCATATTTTGTTGTATTATTGATAATATAAAAATACAGCATTTAAATTTTATCAGATCTATTCTACACGCAAAAGCACACACACACACGTGTGTGTGTATTAATCAAAACGATCAATTTGCGAATATATTAACTACACAAATCTTTACATCGCCTAAAATATAGCTTTTTTATTTCTTAGATTAAAATAAATATTGATAAATTAATTTTAAAATCATTCTGAACATTTCACTAATGAGGTCATTAGGTGTGTGTGAAGTTAGTAAGCATACGGCTCTCAATTGCTGCTTTTTAAATAATAACATAATGAACTCATGTTTTTAAAATTCTTATTGTTCTTTCCAACAAAAAAATTATCATTGCATTAAAAGTAAGATCGAGTCTATTTGTTTTCAATTTATTCCATTGAACTTTTCATATAATGCATATATATTCATCAAAATTTAAATACATTAATTATTCCAAGAAAAATAATTTTCAGAAAACTCTTTTAAAGATCTTACTGGTATTTAAAGATCTTTAAAAAATTGAATTCATATGTATAATTATATTTATTAGAGTGTCTTTATCAAAATCCATTGAATATGAATTTGGAAAAATCTGCCAAATATACTAACATCATTTAAAATTTAATTCTTCAGAAAATACTTTTATACATAGACTCTGGTTCTCAATATTATTTTGAATTAATTTTCTTGAGTAATTTTTTTAACTCTTTAAAGAAAGTCGAAACTTAAAATGTATCCCTTTATTTATTTGATTCTATTACAAAATCATTTATCTAATTTCTTAACGTGCAATGACAATGTCAAGTTGTTTCCCAATTTTAGACCCATATCTCTAGTAGCACACAAATATTGTACGATATTGTATGTCACTTATCTATATTCGCAATATTATTTAATATTGTAGAATACTGTTAAAAATCATATAATATCGTACAGTACTGAACAATATTGAGCTACAGGCTGTGCTGCCGGAGATACAAAAATATGAACTTCGTGTATTGGTTAAAACTTAGTTTATAGGAGGAAGTATTTTCTGCTTTTAAAAATGATGACTAAAGTGTAGATTTTACTGTGAGAGCATTTGAACTCAAGTGTTTTAGGATGGAATGTTAAACTTCGGAATTGTTTGTACGATTCAATATGAATTCATCTAACACCAGCGGGTGACCGAGCTCCGCTTGCAGAAAACAGGTATCGAAGCTAACTCGAAGATTTAAATTTTCAATTGTGATTCATCAAAACAATACATGCCATAAGACAATTTGTGAAACCATTGGTGAAAAGATAACCGGTTAAATCTAGGCTTTTCATCGTCCACCAGCGATGTCATGTCTTGATGTTCCATTGGAAATCCCTGCACTGGTCTCTTCCATGTTTGCTGACCATGCACGGAGAGCTTGGGTTCATATCACCACACGGGTTATGGATCATCCATTTCGAGATCAGTTCCGGTTCATCTTCTGGAAACTTTATTAGTTCAACATATTGGTTATAGATGGCAGCACGTTGAAACCTATTAGCCATTATGGCGAACTAATAAAGTTTGAGAATATCCTATCTGTAACTCCGAACTGCTCGACCGTAGCGCTTCAAAACCGGTGCCAATCGATTCCTCGTGGCCAAAAACCCCAGACCCCCAAGTTTACCGGAGTTTATTAATTCTGGGGCGACTTTCGACTCGGCAACCATTCCTCGTATTATAGTATAAGATAAACTGCTCCGTTTTGCATTTTAATGTGGATTGAAAGAATTTCTTCAATTTGATTTGGAATGTTTTATGGAATGCACCATACATATTGTGAATAAATTTTCTCTGAACAGAATTTACGAGTCTTAATTGCTTAAATGAAAAATTTATTTGCTTTATTACAAAGAAAATATTTGATACATCAATTGTTAGTGTAAGATTACACTTTCGGAAAAATGTTTCCTTAAATAAATAAAACTGTTTCTTTTACTTAATAACCTTTTGAATATTTATTAAATTCTAAATGTTTCTTTTTTGCACTCGTTATTTAAATAAACTGTGTTGAAAACTAAGTCATAGGATTTAGAAGAATCTCAAAAATAATTATCTTGTAAAACTACCACTTTTCGGTTTTAAGTACAGAACAATTTATTACTCTATAAAGTAAGAATATGAACTTTTTATTTGAAAAGTTTTAAACCAACAATTAATACATCTGCATAATCTCACAATTATACTCTTATGATATTTAATAATTTTTGATCATGAATTAATCTTTTTTATTTGTATAAAAATTGTGTAAAACATTTTTTACGTGTATTTTTTATCTTGACATTTTTACAATTTATTTCAAATTGAAAATTATGAAACAATAAAAAATGTGATGATAAATAAATAATAAATAATAATAAAAAATTATGATAAATAATAAAAATGGAATTTAGGCATTTCTGCCTAAATTTCAAGAAGTTTCTTGATTTAAAAATATATATATTTATATATCCACTGCTGTGAAACCATATCCTGTGATAAATTTCATTTGAATTTGATTCTTTTCTGAAACGGATAACACTCAACAAAAGATATACATCAACTAGAAAATTTTCAAAAAATGAAATCTACAGTTTATTTACGGTTTGATATGAAAAAAGTTGTTACCAAAGTGTTCTATCGCAATCAATCATCTTGAGCTCGATATTTTAGGAAATGTCGGTTTTGCAATAACTATAAAATAATTTTTATTTTATGTTCTCGAATATTATATCTTGGATTGTTTTAGAAAATCCAATTTTTTACACTTTTCTTTTGACGTTATCAACTAAATCTCATGTCAGCCTGTAGGCGTTGTGATTAATAACCATTGGAAGAAAGGAAATGTAACATGAATTGGCTGCTAGTTCTTTGAACTGTCAGTCATTTTTAATAAACAGAAAAAAATCCATGCTATGGATTTCAAAACAATATAAATATAAATAAAAAATATAATTTAATTTGCAATTTCATCAAAGAATATACGTTAATCTATTCTTATAATACAGCTGAATATGTGTGTATTGGCGCTCTACAGGCCAGACCGTTGGATCTACAGCTACCAAATTTGGTACATGTACATCTTGGAGGTCAGGAAACAGCACCTCTGAGCCTTATTTTACTGAGCCTTAGAATTTTTAAATAGAATTTGAATTAATTAAAAATTAAGTGAAAGTTTGAAATTTTTCAGCTATAACTTCGAAAAATATTATCGCACAAACATAATTTTTAAATCAAATTAAAGATTTAAAAAAAAATTAACTTTCTAATGGTATCAGTGTTTTAACCTATAACTTAAGCTTCTATTTTTAACGAATTTTTAAAGAAATATTTTAACCATATTTTCAACAATAAATTTTGGACATAACGATAAAACTTAATCTGCACTAGCACGTCAAGGGAAAAAAAAATTAGGTTTTATCAGCGTGTTGCCATCATATTGACAAAAGTTCAAATTTTAAAAAATCGACTATTTTTGCAAATTAAATCTTTAAAAAGATGTATCATTCAGCTCTTAGGTAATGAAAATGAAATTCCAGATAAAATAATAATTACATATTAATTTGGAAATACCCGAGGCTACTCAATTTGTAATTCTTTTTCTATTACTTTTTTCATATCACCTATTTTAAATTTATATGGAACAAAGCGACATTTAATTTTGTTATTCCAATTAAATACTAATTTTTTTGAAATATTTTTATGAACACTTAAAGAATTTTTAAAGGAATTCCATAATATTCTGAACTAAAATTGAGTTTTCAGTAGCTAAAATTAACACGAAACATAAAATGCACACCCTGTTTTATTTTAATGTTTGAACGAAATCTTCGTTATAAATTACATTTTATTTCTTCAGAAGTTAAGACAATAGGAACATTTCAAAGATATTCCAATCTAATTAAGATATCAATTTGAGAAAAGTAATTAAGATTTGCTTTTTTTTATTTTTAACCCTTCAACAATTTATTTTATTAAATAATAATTTTCTAACACTATTTTACTTCAACATAAACATATATTTTTATCATAAAAATATAATTGCACCTTTTAATCCCTTTTTAATTATTTCTAAGTCGAATGACCCTTAAACATATATGTGTTAAAAAAGTAATGTTTCACTTAGACTACTTTGATATTGCTACATTTTAATTGGGAAATGTTTCAGAGAAATAGTATTCCTGGCAACTACAGATATTAGAAAATGTTTTCGTTGCTATAATCATATAGCAAAATTAAAAATTAATAATCTAAATTTAATTTTTATTCCATGAGCATTACATAATTTACTACTTAGTATGTTGCATTTATTGAAATAAATTATGAAAACTATTATCGTTAGAAAACTGCAATTTGAAATATCATTTTTATGTAGAATAAATCATTTTATTATCAAATAATAGATTTATTTACAAAATAAGAATATTTTAGACTTATAATACATGTTCAAATGCTTTTTTCTATCATTTTTATCTGTAGTAAAACATTTTATTATTGGATAGAAGCTGTATTTATGAAATAAGAAAATTTTGCAGTTAAAACGAAATCTGAAATGTGTTTTATCATCAATTTTAGATAGAATAAAACATTTTATTACCGAACTGGAGCTTTATTTATAAAATAAGGAAATTTTACACTTCAAATAAATTTTAAAATGTGTTTTTCTAGCATTTTTTGATATAGTAAAGCCTTTTATCCTCAAACAGAAACAGATAGAGTAAAA
>JAPMOQ010044256.1:3392406-3414520 GCA_026543055.1 Argiope trifasciata
ATATATATATATTGTATTATGACAATAAAGGTTTGCATACAGTTAAAGTATTATTTTTGAAAATGTTCTGTGGTTTCAAGCAATTTTTTTTTCATTTTCAAAAAATAAATAAGTGCTCTGATATAAAAAAAATACTGCACGTGAAACTTATAGAAGTGGTTGGAGAAGATAAGAAATAAGCGATATTTTTAATGTCAATGAAAACATTTTGATTGCTATATATCCAACAGAGCAGGGGATTTTCCAAAAAGTCACGGAATCGGTAAAACTCTAATGTGAATAATGAAGATGCTTGGCATTATTAACAAAAAATGAACGTTTAAAAATATTTTCCAAACTGAGTATGTAATCCACTTTCTTTTAATGAAATCTGCTTTTGTAGATGACATTTTAAATAATCTAATTTAATATATTACTACTCATCATTTATACAGAATGTGAATGAACTGTTTTGACTTTCCTAATTATATGTCTTATTTTATAACAATACTGAAAGTGACAGAGGAAATTAAACTTACTTTTGGAAGAGTCAAATTAATTAATATTCTAGAAAGCAAAATATTTTTAAAAGTGGCTTGAAGCTTCTTTTCTATGTGTATTTTTTTTAAATAAAGAATTTAATTTTTTTTTAAAATTACAATCTATTTATTACGAGTGTTCATAAGAAAAATGCATTATTTTAATTAAGAGAACTTTGGACATAAACGTTATAAAGGGATAAGAAACGTTTCTATAAATTTAATAACAAAAATGTCAACCCTTTTTCTGATTGCTACATAAGAAGTAGTTCTATTCGTTGAATAGAAAATCAAATAAAACTCACCAATTATTATAAAATTATCAATTTTATACATAACTACACAGCAGCTTATAGTGGATTATCAAGCCTCTAGAACGAAGTAGATTCTCCTATATGTTAGTATGATACGTATCATCTTTGAGCCTTATCTTCATTGGCTTTCTTATTAAAAGATCCGAAAGTAATGTTATATCAAATCAACTAGCCAAGGTGGCAAAAATATGCTTATAAAAGCAGCATAAATGCACCAAAATTAGTTCTTAATTGTTAAAATACCACACATAATAAATGTAAAAATAGTAGAAATACAAAGAACCGGAAAACGTGACTGTCTAAATTTGGAAAATAGATATTATAGACCTTGCAAAATGCCCCAAAAAAATTATCTTGTAAGCAAAGGCTATAAAATATTATTATTATAGTATTAGCTATTAATATAGTATTAAAGGCATCTAATTCTTTAAGAATGGTTCCTTTATATTCACAATGCAAAAACCAATCAAAATACTATTATGAAATTTAAATGGTAACAAAATATTTGATGAAAATTCAAGAGAAAATTATCTCTAAGAATTCCTTGCTAAAAATATAATTCTTAATCACCGGAAAACAGTGAAAAAAACTCAAATTTTCTTATTAATTTTTAAATAATTAAATTCATAATTAAAACTTGAGGAAATTTGCACCGACTTGTACATTCTCATTTTCCAGAGTATAAATATGTTTAAAATACAGATCAAATTTTCAAACCTGTTGCGCGATTATACAAACACGCATTCGTTTTACTTGAAATTCTGACTAAAAATTCATTGCTAAATGCACTCTCCCAATACCCAAAAGTATTAATGTGCCTAGTTTGGTGTTTCTGGGTAAAATTGTCTAACCTGTAGAGCGTCGATACAAACACGAATTCATATCTAGTATATATGAAGATAAGCTTTTGAATAACAAGGTAAGCTAACATAGCTCCTAAGTTCAACTTTCATTGTGAATGTACCCGGAGAAATTTATTTCCATAAGAATCAATTTTGTAAATGTAATCATGTAACAAATTCTACTCTACGAGAAAGAACACTGAGGTTGAGAACGTAACTTATTTGTAAACAAATTAATTAATATGGTAGAATAAGAAGTCATTATCGAATTTATAGAAAGAATGAATATTTATCTTTGTAAGTGTATAGATTCTAAGGTCTCTTTCCCTGTGTTTTGCAAAGAATAAATTATTCCTGTCACCATTTATTTCATAAAATTCCTAATGACATCTTTCCAAAACATCATTAGCGCTTTAAAATGAAATATTAAAAAGTTTATTGACAAAATAATCCGATATTCCTCAAAAACAAATCATTAGTTAAAGTCTTCAAAGAAAAATGTTTACCACGCGAATAATTTCCAATCATTAATTTTAACAATATTACTTTAACTAAAAATTTACTCTAAGGAAATGAATAAAAGAAGGACTTAACAAACATTGGGTGCTGCGTTAATTTAAGTTACATGTAAATCATTATGTGTATATACATCTCTTTCGCATAGATCAAAATATTTTCAACAAAATTTGCTGACATTTTTATTCAAATTAACAAATGAATTGATTGGAAAACTTCCACAGTCATTAAATAATTATTATATATGACGGTTGGAATATCGTATTGCTGTTGAACTTTTGAAAGAGGTATGAAAAATGCTATTGTTGTCAATATTTTCCTTCGTCATTGGTTTAATAATATTTGTTTTTTAATCGGTTAGCGAATGAGTGTGTGCATGATCAGCATTTGCCAAAAAGTTTAGCTTTTCAATAGGATAGCTATTGACCATGTTGGTTTTGGTCTTCTTGAACAGAATGGTGAGGTTAAGTTAGTAGCTTCATCTTTTTATCCGTACTAAATTGATTTTTGTCTTTTTCAAACTATTTTTTGTATTCAACTTAAGTAAAAGAAAAAAAATCGTTTCGTTTGAAAATTGCCGAGAGCAGAATTCATGAGAAATTCATACAAATCAGAGACATCTATTGTGATACAAAAAGAAATTCCAAAACTATGGCAAATAATTATCTTTATGTATTATTTAATAAACTCCATTTATAATATGAAAGCTATTTTCGATTTATCCCAAAATCAGCTCTTAATTTCTAGAAAAATTAATATTATAAAGACTGCGCTAACAAGTATAGAATACTTAACACTTAAAACCACATCACACCACTTCTACAACTCATGTGACCTCATTCCGGTTTGATATAGATGTAGGTGAACTTTATTAAACAAAGAAAACGAAAAAAAAATTCACAGCAATTAATGGGAAAGATACAGACGAATGACAAAATACATATAAATACAACATAACAAGAAATGATAGATACTAGAATGAAGAATATCTTAAGTACAATAAAACTGAATGAATGAACATTGTTGCATACAGTGTGAATGCAAAAATAAAGGGTTATAAATAATAGTTACTTGCTGAAGGGATGAAAATTAAATTATGACTAATCTGTGAGTTGTATTAAATGGTGTTCTAAAAAAATAATAAGAGTTAATCTAATTGAGGCAGCCCTCCTTGATCAATTAAGAATCTAATCATGCTTATGATTCTACTTTTGGAAGATGGATTATTAAGGACTCTTTTGTACCACAGACTTTCTAGCGATAATGAGGCTTTTCTGAGGTAACATGAGAGAGTCAAAGGGCAAGATGTCGGAAAGATAATGGAATTGCGACTTCTCCACAAGAGCAGTAGCCATCTTCAAATAAATAGAAACGGTGTAGAATAGACAGGAACGGACCATGCTCTGTAACAAACAGGATTTCTTCACGAGTCCAGGAGAGTGGTTGCAATTTTACTGCTTTGATGACTTTATAAACATAACGTCCTTTATTTCCATTATCCCAAATATTTTGCCATTTTTTTATAAATATTATCTGTAGGCGTCTACAGATAATATTTATAAAAAAATGGCAAAATATTTGGATAAGATGGAGTACCTTCGATAATGGCTACTTTTGCAAGAAACTCAGCTTCTTCATTACCCCGATAACCAGCATGGGCTTTGACTCATAAGAGGATATTTGGGTTTTGTAGGAGAAGGGACTGTATGTCGCAGCCAAATTGAATTAAGAAGAATGGGGGCATTTATTAAATATTTAAAATAATTATCTGGCCACATTGGCATGGTGGCAAAGTTTCCGTCTTTGAACAGGAAAGCTTTAAGTACGTCGAGATGAAATGCTCTCCCGATGATATTATGTGTAAAAGCGTGGAGTTCAGTTTAATTTAGTTATATTAACGTTATGTCGTAAAACAACGCTCGGGCTATTTTGGGGTGGACCTCATAGTTTTGAACCACGGTCAGATGACGAGGACGACTTCTGAGCTAGCACCCCTCTCTTAACACAACACTAGTGGGATGACATTTGGTCTGACATACGTAATGTGCAAGAGACGATGGTTCTTCGGTGGATTCGAGTCTTGAACCCTCCGTTTACGAACCGAAATCTTACCAATAGGCCATCATGAAAAGAAGCTTGTAGAAAAGGGTGCCAGATAAGGTTCGCTCATATCATCTGAACATGTTCAAAATTGATAAGTTGTTCCAAAGTGTTGTGTTACTAATGTTGCTTGAAAAAATGTAAAGCTAATATAATTAAACTAAACTAATGATAATTTTCTTGATGCAAATGAATAAATAGTTAATACATTTTGCAAGAAAATGAAAAAAAAATTATGATAAATAAAGCAATAATTACTTACTAACAATTTATTTACAATTGTTCTTTTTCTCCTGTTAATAATATCTTATAGACAAATATGTTTTCAACGCTTTAAAGACTATTATGCGATTACAATAGCAACTGATGTAATGCCATCTTGTTTTAAAATAAGTAAATGCTTTGAGAAGGAGAATAATACACTCTTATTTAAATCTGGCAACATTTTAATAATGCCCGGATGAATAATATTCCCTAATAAACGCATTAAATTAGTATCCGCAGGGAACTAAACTGGATTTACTTTTCTATAATATTTTAAGCACACTCTTTAAAAATGTCTTCCTGGGTTTGCTTGCCCGAAATTTTTCTTTACCCTATTAATTAATTATCGAATGGGATGAGTTTAAATTTGCCTTATTACCGGAACCCATTTTTTGAGCGCCAAAGCAAAGAAAAGTTTGGCGAGCGGCGACTAATTTGTGCCATTCAGTTGGCGCTTTTAATTACGCTTTAAACGATCTTTCCAAACAATACTTACGGGCGTCATCCCAGGTAAGATGAAGATTAGTCCTCGAACTTTTCCTAATTACCTCCAAGAATAAGTGATGCAAATGCAAAATAAAGACCTGAAGGAAAAGCGTTCAATTTCAAGATCAATATTTCGCTGCCTTCAAAACAAGTTTTTTAATTAGATATTTCGCTAGCGCACGTGTTTGGCTTCACCTGCTGGCTATGTAGTTAGAACTGAACTCATTTTGATGAATTAACTTTGTGGTAATGTCTTGGAATTTAAAGTTACCAGGGGATTTCCGTCCCACACAATGGACTAAATTGTGCCCGTCGTGAGTTTTATTCGGGCGTCTAATTTGGAAAGAGTGTGTTTTGTAATTTGCGTCATGATTAAATATTCTTCTTGGAAACCGCCGTTTTCTTTTCGTCAAAGGACAGCGTTTGATAATGTTACGAATAGAACCGACCAAAACAGATGCACGTTTGGGAAGACCATATTACGTTAATCTAACGAGAGAATTAAAGTGTCTCTAAAAATGGTTTCTTTAACGTCATTATGAAGTTTTAATTGGATTGGAAGATAAAAATCCTTCAACTAGATAGGAATAATATGATTTGCCTTTATTATACCAGTGAAATCTTGTTACAATTCCAATATTCTTTTATTAAAGGTATGGCTGTTAAAATCACTATCTTCAAAACATTAGTTATATTAACGTCCCTTCTTAATCAAGACTAATTTTGAACGAACCTCGTAACTTTGAGCCGCTGTCAAATGACGAGTGCCACATTAGCTGGAACTTCTTCTAATATACAAAATATACAAAATTTTTAAAGAATTACAATTGTATGTTTAAAAATATGAACTGAAAATTTTCATCGAGCTACATAATGGTAATTGGTCAAGAAAGTGCAATGTGCAAACAGAAGATTCCCGTAGGATGACTACAAGTAAAAAAATTATGCAAATATATTCTTATTGAACGGATGGCATGCATTAAGAACTAGCTTTTTGGGCAAGACGTGCCTGTCTTAATAAACTATATTTAAAGCTGTAATTATAATGCGGCGTTTAAGATCTCTATTCTATTATCACAAATTTCTTTTCACTATGAAAGTTAAGATATCTATGATTTGGTAATCACCTGGTTCATTATTATTTGATCTCAATTTCAATCATAATGCTGGTTTTTTCCATCAGAACATAAGATAAACGAAAAAAAGCCATGTATATCTTTTTTTATAGAGTCTATGTGTAATTATTATTTACTAGATTAAAGACATGCATTTGTAATTTATTAATATTTAAATATTTTTTTAAATTTTTATGTATTTAAATTTTATATTTTAAATATTTTTTTTAATTTAATACAATTTTTAATCTGACTTTTAAATGAATACAAAGCAGGAAAAAATGGAGCAAAATTTGTGTCATCCTGTAATGAAGTTGATTTCAAAATTCAACTTTTCAATATTTCATTCATACTTTTTTTAAACACAATTAAATTAACAATTATTTTTATTTAATAATTTCTATCAGTACATAATATAAGAGCCAAGAAATGATACTTCGCACATTGTATCATTTCTTCTTGTTTATTCGTTCTTCTAAAACATGGAGCTTTGGTTTTATTCTTTTTGAACGAAGCGTGACATTTCATGTTACAATTTTTTGAAATTTATTTTATTTCTTAGTTATTCCGCTTTCTAACAACTATATTTTTTTACTTACTTGGAATATTCCACCTTTGCAAGATAGCAGTACCATTGATTTCAATAACCCAGTTTAATTGTTTATTGCTGAAAAGAACAACAAAGGCAAAAAAATCATTAAAAATTCTTCTTTAAAATATTTCAATGCAGCTATTTTTTTAAAAAGTAGACAAACTATTTCTTTTTTCCATTTTAAAATCACATTTTTCTTTTTTTCATTAAGTATTAAAGGTTAAGAATTGTAATGTTAATCAAAATATTTAATTTGAACCTTTTGAATCCAAATACTCTCTCTCTCTCTCTTACTAAAAATAAGCAGCTTTTGCTCTAAAAAAATATTTACCTGAACCGCATGTACATCATCACAACTTACTATAATTAATCACACCCCAAGTATACAACTTAGAAATTAATGTGACGTTAACTAACAAAATTTAGGCAATTTTCTCCTATATTTTTCAAAAAAATAATTAGAATTTATTTTGTATTAATAATTCTTTGTTACAAATGATCTTTTGTTATCAGGCAAAATATTAATTAGAATTTATTTCGTATTAATAATTATTTTTGTATGAATAATTATAATTTTTTTTTGTAAGTATCTTAGCAACATATAGTCAGTATTTAGAAACATATTTGCAATAATCAGTAATATATCACTGATTATTAAGCTATTTATGCTTTTTCGTTAGCTCTTTGATTACCTGTATTTTTATTTGGTTTTAAAATGAAATTTTAAATATATATCTTGTTTCTTATACTTTTCATATCCATTTTTTTACAAAATTTTAAATCTATAAAATTTGGAAGTTAGATTTTTTTGTTACAAATAATAATTTTCTGATACAAATATGTACAGTAACTTGTAAACATATTCCTAAACGATTCTATAATGTACATCAGATATTCATCAACAAAACACAATTAAAATATCGATTTATTCGCTAGAGAATGAACAAGAAGAAAAAAAAAAACCTTATCTTTCACCAAGCATATATATATTTTTTTCTTTCTTTTTCTAAAATTGGTTCCATTCTTGTTTTTCTGAGACGATCGCAATTGCTTTCTCCGTCTTACAAAATGAAAGTAATTACACTTCTGAATTCCTAAAGCACAGCATTTCTGATGATGAGTTTCAAGATTGCGAAAAAAATAAATACACGTCATAATTATTTTTATTTTCCAACAAGACACTTAAACATGTTTCTTATACTGTTCATGTCTATTTATTTTTACAAAATTCAATTTATAAAATTTGGAAGTTAGATTTTCTTTTGTTACAAATAATAATTTTCGTTTACAAATATGCATATTAATTTGTAAACATATTTCTTAACGATTTCTATAATATGCATTGGATATTCATCAACAAAGCACAATTAAAATATCAATTTATTCGTTAGAGAAAGAATTCGCTTTAAGCTCAAAATGAGTATTGCAATTACATCTTTCTTAAATAAAGTATTAAAACATAGAAACAACAAGAAAAAAAAACCTTATCTTTCACCAAGCACATATATTTTTTTCTTTCTTTTTCTAAAATTGGTTCCATTTTTAATTTTCTGAGAAGATCGCAATTGCTTGCTTCATCTTACAAAATGAAAGTAATTATACTTCTGAATTCCTAAAGCACAACATTTCTGATGATGGGTTTCACGATTGCGAAAAAAATAAATACACGTCATAATTATTTTTATTTTCCTGCAAAAATCAAACCCTCGGGCGCACTTCAATTTCTTCTGAAATCCGATCCATCTTTCAAGGAAGCAATTAAGTTGTCTTACCTTTTAAATTCATTATGAAAAAACATATTAATTAGTTTTCTCCCATTAATGGCGTTCGACTGTGGCGGAAGAGGGCCAAAGAAGAGATGGAAACAAATTATTATCTCTTCCTTCCACGGATAATTCTATTAAAGAAATATGATTCTGCGCCGTAAGAAGTGAAATCTAATTTAGATAACTGCAATCAAGTTGCTGATTATTCTCAGAAGTGACGTAGTTACTGGAAGTGGAAAAAAATGATGGAAAAATGCCGAAGTGCATATAATCAAACGAAACAATTTTGAAATAACTAACTTTTCGGAGCTCTTTTTTTATAAAAAATATGTATGATCTCTTTTCGAATATGTTGTTTTGCTTTGTTTTTTAAAAAGTATTGTTTTACAAGAGAATTTTTTGTTGAATTTCTAGACATTCATATTTTTTATGTTAAGGAGATATATTTCAATAATTTTCGTTTCTTCATGGCTTTTCTCATTATCAACTTTTAGAGAAAAAGAATTATTAAAAATTTTGACAATATTTTTTTGCCTTTTTATTATTTCTGCGCCATTCTTAAAAATGTTTGGCATCTCAAATAAAATGAAATACTGCATTTTTTTTTCAAATAATGCATATTTAAATATATTTGTAGGAAAACCGTTTTTAGTTAAGTTTTAAAATGAAGTGTTTATTCACTCATGGAATAGGCAAATGGAGCAGAAAGCAAACAAAATACAGTAAAATACATACTTTTCGAATATGTTTTTTTTTCTTTTTTTATAAAAGTATTGTTTACAAGAGTTTTTTTTTGTTGTTGAATTTCTAAACATTCATATTTTTTCATTATGTTAAAACATGAATATATTTTAATAATTTTAAATTTCTTCTTTTCTTATTATCAACTTTTAGAGAAAAAATTATTAAAAAATTATGACAAATGTGTTTGCCTTTTTATTATTTTTGCTTTAATATTAAAAACGTTTGAAATTTTTTGTATCATCACAAATAAAATGAAATACTACATTTTTTCAAATAATGTACATTTAAGTATCTTTGCAGGAAAACGTTTTTTAGTGAAGTTTTAAAATGAAGTATATATTCACACATGGAATAGACATATGGAAGATAGAGCAAACAAAATGCAGTAAAATACAGAAGAAATTTCAAAGAAAAAACAGAATACAAATAAAAACAAATTCTGTTTGGACCTCTGCAAAAAAAATCATCCTTGGGATATAAATATTGGACAAATTTTTTTAGCCTATTATATCTCATGAAATGATTACCAATAATTTTTGTTCCATATCCCCAAAGTCACATTTCATTTTTGTATTTATATACATAAAAGAATATCTTAAAATTTATTGAAGCAATTTTGTAAAATATGAATGTTTAGTTCTTCTAAAAGACATAAATCTTCGGAATGAAACTCAATCGCTATAAATTATTAAAGCTGAATAGGGTATTTTTATGGACCGTCAAAAAGTGAAAAAAATAGATGCATTACTTTCAGCTATTCAATCCTTCAAATTCACTTAATAATCTAAAAGTTGTGTGAAATTGAGAAAATTACATTTTCATTGCTAAAAAAACTCAAATATATAATTAAAAGAGTAAGATTAACAACAAAAGCTATAAATCTACCTTTTATTATAATTATTTATCTCTAATAAAGGTCTGAAAGTTAGGTATCCTAAAAGTTTGAAGATAAGCACTCATTCTTGCAATTGGAGGAATATTTAAAATGAAGAAAATAATAACGTTTTATGTAATTTGAATCTACAAACCAAACGCCTAAAAATAATTTCAAATTTTCTTTTTATTTTTATATGCAGCCACTATTGTTAAATAGTCTAAAGCACCCAAGCAATTTAGAAATTCAATGAAAATTTCAAATAGAAAATCGAAATTTGTTCCTTGGATGTGTCAACAAACCATCAATTACACCCACTTGCTTACCATTCATAACAGTTAAAAAAAGAAACAAAGTGGTATTTTTAATTATAGCAATTAAAATTACCACTTTGTCTACACTAAAATTATACTCTATTTTCTGTTTGAAATTTTCATTTAATTTCTAAATCTTTTCCAAGAGGTAGTTTTAATGAAAAAAGATTTAGAAATTCAATTAAAACTTCAAACAGAAAATCGAAACTTTTTCTTCGATATGTCAACAACCAATCTACTGCATCCACTTGCTTGCCATTCATAAAAGTAAAAAAAAAAGAAACAAAATGGTAATTTTAACTATGGTAAATAAAATTAACATTTTGTTTGCACTAAAATTACACTCGATTTTTTGCTTGAAATTTTCATTGAATTTCCAAATCTTTTTCAAGTAATTTTAATGGAAAAAGATGCAGAAATTCAATGAAAATTCCAAACAGAAAATCGGAATCTATTTCTTAGATGTATCAACAAACCATCGATTACACTCATTTTCTTGCCATTCATAAAAGTTTTTAAAAAAGTGGTTATCTTAATTATGGTAATTAAAATTACCACTTTGTTTACAGTAAAATTATACTCGATTTTCTATTTCAAATCGAATAAAAATTTCAAACAAAAAAATTGAAATTGGTTTCTTTGATGTGTCAACAAACCATCAATTGCACCTTCTTACCACTCATCCATAAAAATAAAGAAAGAAACAAAGTGATAGAGAAAAAAAACCTGATGCCTCATTAAAACCCTTTTTTCTGTTTTTCCATTATTTTTTTCCCTGGATGGCTTTATGTCATGGATAAAATATTCCTCCTCCACGAGCAGTCAAGCAAAGTATGCACTTCGCCAAATTTGCCACATCTTTACCATGCACTATTCCCTCGGTGGCCTGCCCTTTTCTTCGGCTATCGGTGGCCAGGTCGATATCGGTTCAGGCCGGGTAACATACGTAGCCGCTTAAATAGCTGAGACCCAGACGTTTTAGACCATCACTCATGTCCTTTGCCGCTCTGCTGGGCATCTAGTTGATAGGAGGGTTGCCGTCAACGTTTGTCACGTCCGAAGGTCTGCGAGACCATTAATTTTGAGGTTCCTGGGGGTATATTTATTTTCGGGTCTTAGAGAGAGATGTGTTGGGGAAGACGGCGCTTGTTGCCGGAGTTCTTGCAGTTCTGGCACCCAGATAAGGTGCAGGCTGTTCGGCAAGACAAATTGGACGCGGTGATCTCCTTAAAAATCTCATTTACGCTTCAAGGGGAAAAAAGGGTGTTTGAAGTCTTGTTAATAATTTTTTTATGGCTGATCGAAGAGTGTGAGCGTATGTGTTTGGTGGTGGCTGTAACCGTGATCTCGTGGGAAGAAGACAAGGGGTGTGATTCTGCAGTAAATTGATTGTTTATTGGTCGTCTTTTTTACTTTGGTCTTATTTTTATTCAAGACATCCTACAGATTTTTTTTACGTAGATGTTTTACAAGATTCTTGATTTAAATGCCCTCGGCACATATCACTGCTGGGGAAGATTTATTAATAATTTTTTATGGTTGATCGAAGAGCATGTAACCATGATCTCGTGTTAAGAATACAAAGGTTGTGATTCTGCAGTAAATTGATTATTTATTGGTCGTCTTTTCCCTCTGGTTTTATTTTTGTTCAATACATCCTTATTTTTTCCCCTCGATGGTTTATAAGTTGCTTGATTTAAATGTACTTGGCACATATCACTGCTGGGGAAGACTTGTTAATATTTTTTATTGTTGACCGAAGACTTTGAGGCTATGTGCTTGGTCTTATTTTTATTCAAGGCATCCTAATGACTTTTTTATCTGGTGGTTATACGAGATACTTTATTTAAATGTCCGTGGCAAATATCGCTGCTGCTGAAGACTTATTAATATTTTTTATGGTTGATCGAAGAGCATGAGAATATGTGTTTTGTGGTGACTCTAACAGTGATCTCGTCTGAAGAATACAAAGAGCTAGATTCTGCCCTAAATTGATTGTTTTTTTTTTTTCGTCTTTTTTTATTCAAGGAATCCTAAAGATATTTTTCCCTAGATGTTTTACAAGATGCTTGATTTAAATGTCCGTGGCACATATCACTGCTGGAGAAGATATGTTGTAACAAACCTATTTCGCTGCAGCGCCAGGAACTTATCTAGTGCTGCCATCTACACGGGGGCACTCGTCGGAGCTCGGCTTCCTGGGCGAGCAGTTGGCCTTATGGATTTGAGAGGCGCTGCAACGCTTTTGACCTCCCTTAGTTTTAATCGTGTTAGTCCCTTTAGTCATGTATCTTGCTTTTGTTCTTTGTTTTATTTAATTGTTTTATGTCATTAAATATATTTTACACTAAAATGGTTTTTTTTTTCTTGAACCCCATCCCCACAATTAAATAGCTTAGCCACAAAAAATTGGCGCCCCACGTTGGGCGCCAATTTTTTGTAACCGTGTAACGTTACGGCTGTAACCGTGATTTCGTGGATAGGAGACAACTGGTGTGATTCTGCAGTAAATTGACTGTTTATGGGTTATCTTTTTCCTCTGGCCTTTTTTTTTTTCAAGGCATCCCAAAGAGTTTTCTCCGAGAAGTTTTACAAGAAGCTTGATTTAAATGTCCGTGTCACATATACCTGCTGGATAAACTTGTTAATATATTTTTTATGGTTGATGAAAGACTGTGAGGATATTATTTGGTGTTGACTCTAAACGTGATCTCGTGGGTAGGAGACAAATGGTATGATTCTGCAGTAAATTGATTTTCCTCTGGTCTTATTTTTATTCAAGGCATCCTAAACATTTTTTTCGCAGATGTTCTACAAGATGCTTGATTTGAATGTCCATGGCACATATCACTGCTGGAGAAGATACGTTAATAATTTTTTATGGTTGATCGAATAGCATGAGGATAAGTGTTTTGTGGTGACTGTAACCGTGATCTCGTGAGAATGAATCAGGGGGTGTGATTCTGTAGTAAATGGATTGTTTATTGGTTCTCTTTTTCCTCTGGTCTTATTTTTATTCAAGGTATCCTAAAGACTTTTTTCCCTCTAGATGTTTTTCAAGATGCTTGATTTAAATGTCACTGCTGTAATTATTTATAGCAAAAGATTTTTCTCCTTTTTAAATACTAATATTATTCAGATTTCTATACTCCGATTACTGTTTTTATTATAATTTTATGACAAGGAAGCATATGGTATTCAAGGATGTATAAAATCACCTACTTTATACTAGAATTTGGAGAAATTGATTAGAAAGTACCCATTTTTGAGATCGTTCTATAATTTTTATTCACATTTATTCCAAATATGTTTTCTCATTGAAATTGATAATTTCGTTGGTTTATTCTTTGCATGTGAATTGAAAGGATCCAACTCAGCCGAGAGTTTAAGGCATGTTTATCGAGATTACGGTTTCCATGTAGGTATTTTAAGAATTCTTTTTAACAGGATGTAGAAAAAATGCCATAAATGTTAAAAAAGAAATATCTATGACATGCTCACATGTATCTATATATTAATAGATACCTGAGGTCCTACTTTTTCTGTTCTAAAGTAATTGTTTTGAGATCAGGAACAGATTTGCTACTGAAGTATATTTTATTATTTTTTTGTATTTACTAATGAAGATTCACCAGCTATGTTATACACTAGTATTATACATCTTCTGTTGAGGACAATAAAGCAATTTTGGTCAGGTGTAGAAGCTTTGTCACTGAAATATCGAAATCTACTATAATTGGTTAAAACTTCTCCCGTATAAGAATGTTTTAATCTACCAATTATGACTTTGAATTTCAGTATTCAGTTCAAAAATTGAGAAGTGAGCGATAAATGACTTCTTAATGTTGTGGGAAAGATAATGCAGCTTGATATAATGTAGTAGTTTTGACTATTAGGGCTAATACTTCAATGGAGATTATAACGATAATTATAAGTTGTGAAATGAATATTCCACTAACTGTAACTTTACTATTTAATCTGGTCCATATCAATAAAATGTAAAATATTATATATATATATATATATATATATATATATATATATATATATATATCACAATATTAGAAAAAATCAGATCTAGGCTTAATGATGACACATTGGTGTATCAAATCGCAGCTTTTTGAAAGTCATCTAATAGAAATAGTAAGCAAGCATCTTGTAAATCATAACATCAAATTTATTTAGCAAGAATCTGCTATTTAAATAAAAGTTATTTTAACGTAAATGACCCAAACATTTAATTTTAAATATATTTATGAAGAGTGCTACATTTATGCATTAAATAATAGTAAATTGTTCGTTGTAGATTTGTCCGTTGAAAATCATTTAAAATTTTAACAGATAAAAGTATGACTTAGCCTGTTTAATGTAAAAAATAATTTCAGATTCTCATCGTTTATACATGAAAGAAAAAACAACAATAAAAGAATGTACATAAAAATTTCATTTGACCTCCCTGGAAAACTGCCTTTTTTCTTTTAAAGATGTACCTCTTATTAAATAGCAGATGTGTTTTTGTCAAGCCAACAAAAATCGGAAACAAAACACATAAACATTCAACAAGACAAATAGAAAAAAAAATCATGTTTAGGAAAAAAAATATTTAGAATAAGAGTGAAAAAAGTGAGTGGAACTCCAAACCGCCCAAGTTCTGATTCCATCTTGAGAGTCTCTAAATTCAAAGAGATAAAAAGAGTTATATATTTTTTTTCTTTCAGATAAACTAATCAATTCTGTAATCATTGGTCTTTCATGCAGTATCCAATAATTTTATCTCATTACTTTTGTGCCATCTTCTTTAACTTTTTTTTACTTTTCCGGGTTTTTTTTCCCTTTTTGATTATCAAATTCTCAATGTAAGCAAATGAAAAATTCCAAAGTGGAAATACAAAATAAATAAATAAAAATCAATAAACAGAAAATTAAATTTTTCAAGAATAGCAGACCTAATTACAAACTGCCATTATCCAACAATATTCAGAGTCATTAAGATCTCTATGAAAAAGAGAAATAAAACCTTATATCACACTATTGTTGTAGACGGTTTTTTAAGAATTAGTTTTTCCAGTTCTCACAACACAACCGGTAACTATTGTTGCCCACCATTCTTGAATAATGTGATGGTGATGTAATCTAGAATAATGTATAATGTATTATAATGATTCTAACAAGATCAATATGCTAGATTACATCATCCTAATCGTTATGAGAGATCATAATCATTATGCTGGAATGCATCATCACTCTACCATAATGATGATGGAATCTAGTATAATGATGGTGTAATATAGCATAATGGTGATGCAATCTAGTATAATGATTCTAGTTAGATCATTGGGCTAGATTACATCATCATAATATATCATAGTCATTATGTTATATTACATCATCATAATCATTATGCTATATTACATCATCATTCCAGCATAATCTTGATGTAATCTAGCGTAATATGATGATTTCCATGGGAACACGGATATATTTGTCCATGAAAGGAAGTGCAGTACCTACGAGGAGTAAATATCACTGAACATCTGAGGACAGAAGTCTCACTTCTAGTTAATATGAAGGGTATTTTCACATATTCGCCAGCACAACCCCTTTTTAAAGCTATAGCTCTTTTAGAATATATTCATGTACTTAGTATAAAAATATTTTTAATACAGAATATTACATGCAAAAACCTACGTTCAGTTGCCTTTTTTTAAACATGTAATTATCTTAAATTGGGTGTAATTAAAGGACATGTATTAGGAATTGTAGATTCATACCGTTTATTTAAATAAAAATAATTTCTATAAATGTTTGGAGATTGTACAGGTTATTGATGAAAAATTTGAAAATTGCTTCAAAGATCACCAATTAAATAATAAATATAGTGGACTTTGATATTAATACAATTAAGATTTTGGCTAAAATTAAATAAATTTAATAAAGGCTAAATCAATTAAAATCCTTAAATTGTTAATATTTTAAACATATTATTTCTAATACTCTGATAAGATTAGAGTAATTACAATTTATTCCAAATCATTACAAATAACAGTCTGTGATTATAAAAAATATTTCAAATGCATTCAATAATGTGCTGTAATTTCTAAAGAAATCGCAACGTAATTATTAATTGCAAACCAATTAAAATAATCATTTTAAGAGAAAGAAATGAAGTTAAAACAACATTATCTAGAAAACCTTTTTTAAAAATCAATTTTTATGAAAATGCTTTACGTTAGCAAGCGAATTTAAATACCGAGAATAAATTAAAGTAATCATCATTTGCCCTAATTAATTCAAAAACAAATGCGAATCTCTCAAAATATTGGCAGATTACTTTAATTTCTAAAAACAAATACTCATTCAATCTAAATCTATTCAAACAAGTATTGAGAAAAGAATTTAAGTTTTAAAAAAGTAAAAGCGAAATTACCAACTACCTTATGAAAGGTTAATCAATTTAATCGACTTCATGGTTTGTGTGATATTCATTGATACGATAGATTCTCGACATTAAATGAGATTTTCCGGTTGATATAAATGTGTAGCATTTTTCCACAAATGATTTCCAAATAATTTTGATAGCATTAAAACACGAATACGTGCCATTGATTAATACGCTGACATTCGCAATCCATAAACAGATAGCGATGGCTTGGCAAGGAATGGCGTCGTTAACTTTATCTGCTTTAAAGGTAGCATATTCAGGCACAACATAGCAATAGACACGAAATAAATGACATCCAATACCAAGGAGAGAATGTATTGAAGAGATCAAAGGAAGCCTTGAGCTTTCTAAGTATTCCCCGTCAGTGAAATTGATGATGAGAATTAGTTGGTATCATGGAGGAATTTGTAAAGCCTTTATCACGTGATTGATTGGACATTTAGGTTTCCCCTGGCCATATTCTTTTCAATGAAAATGATATTGTTTTAAAAGAACTGAAATTGTCTGTGAATTCTACCAAATAATTTATATGGTATTAGTTGCCCTTATATATTTTATCTGCATGTTTCATCGAAAAACTAAAATACATCACACAACGAGAGTTTTTCGGTTATTTTTCCTCAAATATGTGATCTTTCAGATGATGAAAAATATTTCACACGATGAGAATTTTTCATCTATTTTTCTTCTTATATATTTGAAATGATGAAAATGCTGATTTTGAATACATCATACAATGAGTGTTCTTTCAGCTAATTTTCATCTATAATGTAATATTTGAAATGGTGAATATTATGATAAAAAATATATCACACAATGAGAATTTTTCAATTTTTCTTCTAATATGTTATATTTGAAATAATGAAAATGCTGATTTTGAGTACATCATACAATGAGTGTTTTTTCAGCTATTTTTCATCTATAATGTGATATTTGTAATGGTGAAAATGACGATGAAAAATACATCACGCGATGAGAATTTTTCAGCTGCTTTTCTTCTAATATGTTATATTTGAAATGATCAAAATGCTGAGTACGAGTGCATCATACAATGAGAATTCTTACAGCTATTTTTTCTCTTATAAATGATATTTGAAATGATGATGGTGATTGGACACTTAGGTTTCTTCTGCATTTCACCCTAATATTCTGTTCAACGAAAATGATATTGTTTTAAAAGAACTGAAATTGTCTGTGAATTCTACCAAATAATTTATATGGTATTAGTTGTCCTTATATATTTTATCTGCATGTTTCATCGAAAAACTAAAATATATCACACAATGAGATTTTTTCGGTTATTTTTTCTCTAATATGAGATATTTGAAATGAAAAATATATCACACGATGAGAATTTTTCAGAAATTTTTCTTCTAATACGTTGTATTTGAAATGATGAAAATACTGTAATGATCATCACACAATGAGAATTTTTCAGCTGTTTTTCTTTTAATATGTGATACTTGGAATGATGAAAATAATGAGTAATATATCACAAAACGAGAATTTTTCTTCTAATATTTTATATTTGAAATGATGAAAATGATGATTATGAATCTATCATACAATGAGTGTTCTTTCAGTTATTATTCCTCTATTATGTGATATTTAAAATGATGATGAGGAATATATCTCACGATGAGAATTTTTCAGCCATTTTTCTTTTAATATTTTGTATTTGGAATGGTGAAAATGTTGAGTATGAATACATCATACAATGAGTTTCTTTGTGCTATTTCTCCTCTGTTATGTGATATATGAAATGATGAAAATGATTAAAAATATATCTCACGATGAAAATTTTTCAGCCATTTTTCTTCGAATATGTTATATTTGAAATGATGAAAATGCAGATGATGAATACATCATGCAATGATCGTTTTTTTCAGCTAATTTTCTCTAATATGTGATATTTGAAATGATGAGAGTATTGTTTAAGAATACACCATCATACAATGAGAATTCTTTCATTCATTTTTTCTCTAATATGGGATATTTCGAATGATGATGACGAATGCACCATAGAATGAGGTTTTTTTGCTTCTTTTCCTCTGATATGGGATAAATAATGTATGTACATGAATACAAATAATGTTTTAATCCAATTTATTCAAAACTAAGTTACTGCGGACATTTGGATTAATATCGATATCTATATACTGCAGGTATGTCAGTATAAGGCTAAATATTTTGTAAATATCATTGATTGTCGCTACTGAAGGATAGATAGTCTGGATGGATTTGAAATATTTTTATGTATCTAATAAGTGGAGAAACATTTTTTACTAAAGTACTATTGAAGGTTAGATAAGGCTCATACATTACTAAATGGAAATTTTCTGGAAAATTTTTTTTAACAGAATAATTAACAGAATTTTAAATTTTCATGCGCTACCCTCAAATTAATACAACCGTGCTTCATAAACAGCTTCCATAACCGCAATGAATGATTCTGCATCTTCAGAAACTCGAGCATTTGCAATATCTAAGAGGTCATACTTATGGAGTACGGAAGTAATAATATCTTACTTGGACAAAGCCTAATTCCTCATGAATTGCAAAGAAGTGCTGTAACTTCAATTGTTAAAACAACTGTTACAAATTCACATTTTAATTACTTTCAAATTCTCTTAAAAGAAAAGCTGTTACAAGTAAAAAGGAAAGGAGATATTAATAATACTAATATTATCAATTTATAAATTAAATTGTTTAGTTAAATGGCTTTTTTCTGCATATTTAATTTAAATGCCATTTATCATATTGTATCAAATAAGATAAATCCTTGTTTTAGTAATCAATATTATTTCAAATATTAAGAAAGAAATTATAAAAATATTATCTTGACCCAGGAATGGAGAAAGATGAATTTGGTTTTGATTCTTTGAAAATATAGAGCAATACCCAAATTAATTCATCATTATTAAAATATTTGTCTTGAATAGTATGCGATGAAATAATTATTGTGTTTCAACTGGAGCTCAGAGTAATAATATAATTCAAGCTAAGTTAACATACCTAAAGGTTGGGGCTTATTATTTAAAAAAATTAAATAAAAACAAAACATTTAATATAGTTTAAGCATTCTTTGCACTGGAAAGTTTTGCTTTTGAAATTCCTTTTTCTCAATTTCAGGTGAAAACTCAAAACAAATATTCCAACTTACCTAGACTTAACTTCACTGGTTGTCCTGAGAATCGGGTTTCTTAGTATTTCTTTATTTTCCATGTAGTTTCTTCTTCTTTTTTATTTTATAGAAATCAAATCTTAATTTATTAGTAACAATTATTTTTTCAACTTGCCTTCATTGATTTAGGTATTTTTATTGTGTCTTCATATGAATTAGCTTATTTTTCAAAGGTGAGGCTGGTAAAATATTATATGGTGGTTTATTCACCTTGCAATATGATATTGGATAGATGGTGGATAATATATACTTAAGAAATGGTAAAAATTTTAAAAAATACAGATGAATGCTAAAGAAGAAAAACTTTTGCGGCAATATAATGAGGTTGTCATACAACCTTACTTCTATCAGAAACATTAAAATGCTTCAATTTTTTTGGAGAAGTAATAAGAATAATATACACAGCGTTTGTGAAAGGAATATTTTGTTAGGCATTCCTACATAAGAAAAAAGCTTCCTAATAGGCAATAGGCAAATGATATCACGCATCGTCAATGTAAGATATAGAGGCTCTTCTTGTTACATAGATAATAATATTTTTGAAATAATAAGATTGAGTAAAATTATATTCGATGTCATTATTTTTACGATTGAGTAAGATTATATTCGATGTAATTATTTTTTTCGATAGAGTAAGATTATATTTGATGTAATTATTTTTACTATAGAATAAATATACAAACGTTGTAATTATTTTCACAATAGAGTAAATTCATGTTATGTTATTACAATGTTTTGTTCACAATGTTATTATTTTCACGATATATTAAGCATATACATGATGTAATTATTTTTACAATTGAATTAATATATACACGAAGTAATTATTTTTACGATTGAATTAATATATACACGACGTAATTATTTTTACGATTGAATTAATATATACACGATGTAATTATTTTTTACGATAGATTAAAGGCATACACAATGCAATTATTTTTTCGATAGATTAAAGACATACACGATGCAATTATTTTTACGATAGATTAAAGGCATACACGATGTAATTATTTTTACGATAGATTAAAGGCATACACGATGCAATTATTTTTTCGGTAGATTAAATATATGCACTATGTAATTACTTTAAAAAAGAAAATTGAATATACAGATATGAAAAAGCAAAATATTACAGTTAAATTTAAATTTAAGAAACTGGTTGCTTTTCATTTTAATCATCCCACACTATGGTATGCTACTATCAAAAGGTAGGAATTGGAGCATTTTGTAGTATCTCTTCTTCATTTCCATTGTTCAATTTTGGAAGTTGAAGAGATTTTCCTACCAAACCTATCCTTAAGTTCGAATCCTTGAGGGTCACATTACAACCGAAAGCGAAAATATTTTGGCAAACACTTCACTGGTGGCTGCAATTACTGAGACCGAGGAAAAGTCAAATTCTAAGACTTCCGTAAATAAAGTGACAGAATACTTTGCAGAATATTTAGAAACTCTTACACTATGATGAATTAGTACTTTAAGAAGGTTTGAGTGTACCAAAGGGGGGCATTTTAGCCGTGTGATCCATCACCTTTATGACGAAATTTAATCGCTGGAGCTGCCGTTGGACACCTATTATTTGGGAAGACCTGCTCTAATAATGTGAAAGGAAATGATGAAGTTTCTTATAGTTACTCCTCCGTAAGTACTTCCTTCATTAAAGTAATTGATATTTTATGGATAAAATCAAGAGATTTAGTTCAGGGCAATTAGCAGTGTCCGTTTTAATTATTATGTTATCTTTTATGATAGCAATTAAAAAAACCATCATTTTGATAAAGGGTATGGAAAGAGTATTAAATTTTTCGTTTATTTTTTTAAAAAGTGCAAGGTACTTGTAAATAGTATTAATCATTACCTGAAAAATTAAGATTATTATTTTATATAGGATTAATAAAAATGTATTTGAGAGAATTAGAATTAAATATTTTTATTTTCAAATTTGATACAAGGTAACGTTTATCCAACGTATAATTTATATGAAATGAATGGAAATTTGTATAATACACACTTAAATTAGAGTGCTTTAATAAAATTCAG
>JAPMOQ010044256.1:3414530-3440269 GCA_026543055.1 Argiope trifasciata
AATATATGATTGTGGTTAAAAATATACAACGATTTATCTTGATTGATAAATAATTTATTGAGAATGCTATTCCTTAAAACCCACGATGTTATAATTAAAATGTTCGTTATTTATTGTCCACTTGAGTTATTTTAGCTATTTTATTAACTTTCTATGTATTAGTGTGTAATAATTTTTTGCCTATGAAAGAAATTGTAAATATACCACTTATTTGTGTTTTTATAATAGAATAGTAATGCAAGAGTGATAGTTTTATATTTTAGAAGCAAAAATCATCCTAATAAAAGTCTTTTTGAAAAGTAATTAGTTAAAATTTTAACCCCAATTCTTTTTTTTGTGAATATTTGGAATCATATCAGCTTTCAAATTGTAGTTAAATTAATTTTAGTGTGTACAATTTTATCTTCAGTAGTACTACGCCATTTGTTACTATCCGAAATTTTTTCATAAAATCAAATCAAAGTAATAATCAGATATTGTCCATAATAGAACAAAAACAGCAATAGAATTGCTGAAGATAAAATTAGAATTCGCTTTAAATATATAATTGTGTCATCATTTTTATTCAAATCATAAAATAACCCAATTTCTCATGGTCATGGCAACTTTAAAAGCCGTCTATATAGATTTAACTTGTATCCATCATCTATATGTGATTGTAACATGTTGAACATAGGAAAATATTGAACATGTTCTCCTTCTGTGTTCCAAGTTTGCCTCAGCAAGACAGAACCTAAGACTGGCTCTCCAAGCCATCAATATAAAGTGGCCTCCAGATTTTCATCAACTTGTTTGCACCAAAAAAAAAATTCTTGAATTTTTTTTTGTAAATTTATTATTGACACCTGTTAAATTTTCTTATTCTTAACTTATATTTTCTTATGTTATTTTCTTCTTATATTAATCCGTAATAACTGTTAAATTTATTTTTGTTATGTGTTAAGCACTTTCTTCTATAAGCCCTTTTCTCACTATTTATCTTTAAGATATTTAACGGTTTTCAAACGAACAATTGAAGCAGGAATTTTACTTATTTTTCAGAAATATAGTTTATACAAAGCCTTAAATATCAAAAAATTAAACTTAAAAATAACTTATATGCAGGAAATAGTAATAAAATCTGAGGGGGTTGAATAAAACTGGATCATTTTTAATGTCTTGATACCCTTATAATCTAGTAAGCACAGTTGAAAATAGGTTTTTAATTGTCATTCTAAAAACTTAATTTACAATAACATATGAAAATGCCAAATTTCATCAGAAAATATTTTTCGACCATTTGATTTTCAAATTCTAAGAAGATTAATGAATGATAATGTGATCTGATAAACTGTATTAAACAATAAAAAAGGGAAATTTGATAGAAAGAATTAATCAATTATTATAAAATGTATCTTCTAGAATATTTTAATTCTAATATCGAAAATTTCTTCTAATATATTATTGAATCAAATTTATATAGCACACTAACTACAAAAATATTAGCATATGAATAAAAAGTTTCATTTAGATGGAAAAAATTAAAAATCCATGATTATCCTCGTAATTATGCTGTATATACTAGTTGCACGAAAATTACAGATAAAAATATCATAAAAGGCTTCATTTAGATGGTAAAATTTAAAAATCCATGATAAGAAAAAAGCTCTAATCCTTTATATAATCCATTTGCATGTTCTAGTTCCACGAAAACTATAGATAAAAAGACCATTAGCATTTATTATTCTTTTCTCTTAATAATTATTTATCCAAAACCACTTACTTGATATATTTCAATATGGCATGGAAATACTTTAATAATTATTTTTATAAGATAAGACAATGTTTTAAAATATTGCTAGCATTACCTCACATAAAATTTAAAATATATGAACGACAGAATTTATCTGTTATGGCCAGAAATATTTACAGAAAAAGTTATAATGTAATCAGTATAATAAAATATGGAATCTTGTATTCATATAACATATTTGCAATTATGATGAATGGAGAAAATATTGTTTAGAAGAATAAAGCACACTTTCCACTACTTAGTTATTGGTTCTACAATGTAAAAAAGGGTTTATTTTTCCTTCATTTAAACTGATTATAATTTATTATTAATTATTTACTAAATTTGTTTAAAGATAAGCATTTAATGCAACTTTGAAACATCATTTGCTTGAAAACTCTGTTCCTTATTTTGAACAAATAAGATAAATTTCGGATGTATAAATACAGCTTCTATAGCATAATGGTAAGCAGCTCTTGCATGTGAAAAGGTATGCAAGCGGTAGATAGTACACAAGCAGTTACATTAAATAAATGAAATGGTTAAGTAAATATATTTTTGTTTAATATAATTATGATTTGTTACATTCATTTGACGGATTTTAGTTTAGTTAATTTGTTTAAATAATTTCGTTTAGTTTCGTCTATTTCGTTAATAGTTAAATTACGATTCTGAAGTTTAAAAGTGTTTTATGTAATTATGCCTTAATTATTCTTAAATATACAACAGAAAATATGTGACTAAAAGATTTAAATAAAACGATTTTCAAATTTGTGTACATAATATTAAAACAGGGTTTACATTTATAATAAAAAGCAGGCCTCATAAATATATCCTATCATATCTGAACGGATGGAAAGGCCGCGGTCGGAAGGTTTCAAGTTCGAGACTTAACTCCACCTAAGAACCGTCGTGTGAGGTGGGTCTCTTGCACGTTATGTCTGTCTGATCAAAAATCCTCAAGCTGGTGTGATGTGGAGAGGAGGGTGCCAGTTCAGGTGTCGTCCTCGTTATTTTACCTTATTTCAAAATGACAAGGCCCATCCCAAAAGTGTTGCTTTACAATTAGTGTTGCTTTACAATGGGACGTTAATATAACTAAACTAAACCAAAGGAGAGAAACCAAAAGAGTGAAATATAAAATAAGTATTTTTTAAAAAACTTACAAATGTATTCAGCTGCACAATTTCGTAATAAATAAATTATTCAGAACAAATCATAACATTCTAGTCAATATATACATATTTTACAAAAATAATAAGAAAATTCTTTAGTTACATTTTAATAAAAAGGTACTTTTGATGGATTTTTTTTTTGAAATTTGTAGAAATAAAAATGGCTTATATATCTAATTTAATATAGATAATATTAATGTATAAATATAAATAGTAGTAAATATAAATGATATAGATAAATATGTAATCTATTAATTCAATAAGTTATATAAATAGCACATAATAGAGAATTATTAACTAGAGAATAATCAATTAAAATATTGAAGCCTCAGAAATATTTTCTTGCGACGGTAACTCTTATACTAGAACCACTTCATGCATCACATGAACTATCGCTATTTTTACAAATAAAAAATTCTGATAATTCACTTTTTCTCCAAAACTTTTCTTAGATAACAAATTTGATAAGGACATTTCTTTTCACCACAGTACTGACGCTCAATAAAGAAAGAATCATCAATTATTTATTTAACGGCAAAAAAAGTATCGCATAATATGTATTGAATTTAGATATCATTGAATGAGATTTTTACTTCGAGAAGTCAAACCAAAAGTAGCATTTGTGAGAAATAAATAAATCAAAACTCTTTAGCATTCTCGGCACACGACGTTACCACCAAAAAATTCGTAAATCGATACATCCCTCATAACCGAATAAAAAGAAGTCAGAAAAGGAAAAAAAAAAGCGTTTCGCAGATAATTTGTGACAGAATTTCTCTAATCAAATTTCAAATAATTGGAAATGTGACGCGGGGTAACACTTCAATAATTACGGTGCTGATGAAATTTACTTCCAAACCAAAAAGCAAATAATAAAAAGAGATGGAAACATGGAAACAAAAATTGTTGTAGCTGGTTGCTTTTTATCTCTGGAATTAATTATTGACAGATATTTTTTTTTCCTTATCTAATCGGCTGAAAGCAAATTTTATTTCAAAACGCTACAGAAGCAAGAATTTATTGAGCAATTTTTTTTTAATGTTTTTCATATATGCTAATGTGATAAAGTGATAAGATGCCTTGAAAGTCTATGCTATAGGGATTTGAATGCCAGTATAACTGAGATATTTTATATTTTTAATGCTGTTGATGTACATAAAATAAAATAAAGTGATAAATTATCCTAAATATGAGGTAAAATAATTCTAATGCATATATTCATGAATAAAACATAAATTCATTCTTTTTCGCTGTAGGGATGATTTATTAAGGATATATATAGTATGTCTTTAGTTTTGAAGTAATGTTTTTAGATATTCGAATAATAATTTAGTAATGTAATTATTTTCATTTGTGAATATAAATAAAGTAAATTTACTTCTTTTTAATATATAGAATTGAATTAATAAGATTTTTGAATTCTTATTTTTGAACATTTTGAAAATAATATATGCTTTAAAGTTCTTTTAATCTCTTTTTAGTCGCACAGATAAATTAATCTCTTTTTTTTACTATCTATTTATTTATTCTTTTATTTATTTATTTATTTATTCAAATTAATTATGAAAAAATGATTCATGTACTAACATTAATATGTTTCGATATTTTTCGAATAAATGAAATCTAAACTATCAAGGATGTTTAACCTCTGCTGACATCCATCTATTTGAGTACTATCAAAATAAGTTGTAGCATTACCATTATTCAGGGCAAGTGTCTTAAAGTATTATTTTAAACTTCATAAAATTTAAATTTTCTCTCCTATAAACTTGTAAATGAAAATGCTGTTCAAGATTATGTAAACTAATAGTTATAGAAGCCAGAGATATAAAAGAAAAGTTGGTACATTAAAGGAAGTTAAACAAAGAAAATATTGGCATGGAAATTAATGTTTTTATATGTTGCGCGTAATAATTAGTTTACTTTCAAATTTACATTTTTTGCAAGATATTTATATTTGTAGATATAATCAATAATATGAATATTTATACATTTAATTTTCACACTATGTAAGGCAGATCGTAAAAATTTGATGAACATGACAAAAATAGAAATTTTTAAATTAAAATAAATGACATTTATTTTATCATTTGGATGATGTTTATAACACTTTACAATCTTAGACAATGAAAAATTTATCATTGAAAACCATTGCCAATATTTTGCTTTTTGTTATTAAAATCTGCTCTTATATTTTCTGTGGCATCATCTAATTTTTAAATCCTCAAATATTTTGCAGGTATTTTAACATTTATGTTGAGTCTAAACTATTTATCTATATCTTATTTTTAAATCCTATTACAAAATAGGTATACTTTCAATACTGAAGAGCTTGGCAATTCCTGACGTTATAATATTGCCTTCAAATAATTTTTACTGTTATATTTACTTTTTAAGGCGTGTTCGTTTATTTTATTCTTGGTTTACAAGAACTCTTTCCCGTAACAAGTTGTGAAGGTATACATTTTAATATATTTATTTATTTATTTATGAAAGAAATGTTATTATAAGAGAAACTATAGTAGATGGCAGCTCGACAAAAAGCACAAGATTTAAAAAAAAAATGGAAAATTTTTACAAATTAACTGAAATTTGAATTGAGTAAGAAGCCTGAATTTTCATCATTACCAAAGCCAGATGAAAGTATAGAAGACTGTGATAATGATTTTGATTCTATATAAAAACACATCCACACAAAGTTGTTATTATCACACTTGATTTCATAAGAAATGTTTAAAATTGGGTGGAAATTTGTAATGAAAATATTCATTTTGAGGTGTAATATTTATTGTTAGTTAAAGTATTAAAATTGTCAGACATTGAGTATAGTTAAAAAATAGACTTCAAAGTGTTTAGTAAATTTCTACATTTTAAAACGTCAAAAATTTGACAATTTTGAAAAGCAGCTCAGTTTTCATGAAAACAAAAAAATATATAAATAATCTATAAAAAAGATATAACTAATAACAAAAAAAACTATATATACAGTCTCTTTTTTTTAGTATTGAGCTTCCTGAAAAATTGGCATAGCCTTTTTTCCCTGAAACTGAGAAAAAAAATGGTAATGCAAATCACTAATTAAAAATCATTTAAAAGCTTCGACAAAAGTTTATTAAAAGGGTGGAGCAATCTGTTGAAGACTTAACTAAAGTTAAAAACTTTTTCTTTCTAAAGAAAATCTTTTTTTGCATATATTTACTCCTGTCAAAACATACTTCGATGCATAAAAACATACAATGATATGTAAGAAACAAATATAAGAATATTTTTCAGTCAATTTTAATTTTTTTTATATTTAAATTCGATTTTATCTTAAAGAATTAACGCACTATATATCTAGCTTGTTTATAAATTATTCTGATTTATTTAATGTATCACTAATTTCTAAATGCTTAAATGTTGGTATTTTTCTTCAAAAATTGTTTCTCTTTACCAATAATAAAGATTCAGAAATTAAATATAATGAATTTGGCACAAATATGTTTTCAGAAATAAAGAATGAGTAAATCGGGGCAATTATTTTTATAACTTTAATTAATTAATAATTCTCATTAATAAATCGCACAAAAAAGCACACTTTGTGACTTTTCCATAATAAGTATCAAAAAAGTAAAAACACAAAAATTAAAAAATTACCTTTCTAATCTTTATTTCATTTCTTATAGTTTTAATGGGTATGCTTATTTTCGTCAAAAAGTTTTCTCATTAATTTATTTATTTTGATTTCAAATTGATGAAAATTTATATTAGATGGTATAAAATTTCAGAGAACCCGAAGCATAATATTAAAATATTTGTCATATTATAAAACCTACATACTCATCAAAATTTGATGTTTTCTGAGGAACGCGATTAAAAGTAATTATTATCTTTTATCTGTTTCAAACTTTGACCAATTCTCAAGCCTGGTGAATCAGTTCAGTCAACTGACATGTTTAAATATTAAATAAATATTTATTGTATTTTTTTCCGAAATAATATTTGTTATTTTAAAAAAATTAGCTGTACGGAATAACGTTAAATCAATAAAGTAAATAAAAAATACGTCATACATTTAAGCACGGGACAAAACCGATATGTACAAGCCATTAATATAAAGTGGCCTCTAGATTTTCAATAGCTTGTTTCCACTAAAAGTGCTCTTGAAAATGTGTGTAAATTTATTACTACACCTGTTAAATTTTCTTATTCTTAACTTAAATTTTCTTATTTTATTTTATTCTTATATTGATCCTTCATAATTGTTAAATTTTTTTATTTTCTTTTGTTATGTGTTGAATACGTATTTATGTAAGCACCGTGTGATACATTGTGGTGCAGGGGGATTTTATAAATGCTTCTATAAAAAAAAACGATATATAAAATTTAAAAAAATAAAACCAAAATTGAATGCTGAAATATTTTCAATTGACTGCACACTTTCTTATGTGAGTGTGAAAGGTGTTAGCTGAATTTTATCGATATTATGTTTTAAATACACTCATAAATTTCCCAATTTATATCATTCTTCGCATTTGTAATACTCACAAAAATAATTTTGAAAATATTATTCGTTGAAATGAAGCTGAAATAGCCAAGTTACATGCAAGTAACTATAATCAAATGCAAATCATGTGCATTGACAATCAAAAAGAAACCAAACTTTGTTTAATTAAACATTATAGTTAACGACACTTATTGACTTTTATTCTATAATAGTTAATATTATTCAATTTTATTATATTTCAATCATGTAGCTTAACAAAAATACACATTTTATTTTAAAATTTACCCTTATACAATTTTATTTTTGATACTTGAATCTTTTGTTTTCATGGCATTCAAATTTTTAGAAAAGAAAAAAAGGCCCGCTTTATCGCTTTGCGTGACAAATGTAATAAAATACGTTATCCGTTTCTCACTTCTGTGTTTGCCATTTAAGCTATTAATAGTTAAAGGAAATGTCAGGGGTAGCGTGCAAGACATCATTCCGCTGTTGAGTGTTACACTAGTGACTAATCTTGCTCTTCGTGTTTGAAATTAGTCTAGCTGTTTTAAATATTGATTAACCGTCTTTAATAATACCCGTATTCGACGATGTCTCAGGCATTTGGGTAAGATCAGAAGAATAAAACGCAAAAGTGTTTTGGTTTCGTCTTCCATATGTTTAAAACTATGGGGATAGAGATATCCTGGCATACAATATCAATATGTATTTTAAATTCTAAATTTAAATAACTGCAACTTCTATTAAGTTAGAATATAATATTTTGACTTCGTCTTCTATGGACTTAAAGCTACGAAAATAGAAGTTTCCTAGCATACGTTATCAAAATATATTTTAAATTTTAAATTTAAGTAACTACAACTTCTATTAAGTCCATAAATAATACATTTTCAGTATACAATTTTGACAAAATATTTTCGAAATCAGGATTATTACTGACTAAATGGTACACGGTGAATTGTTGCCAGAAAAGAAATAATTTTTGAAATATCATTTGAAATTTAAAATAAATGTGTTCTTTATTTAGGAATTATAGAAAGAATAGCATTTATTTTCGTATCTTAAATCAATACATTCATTGAAATTGAAGGATATATAAAGGAGAAGTGTAAATAGTATTTATTCTATTCTTTCTTACTTTATTATTCAAGAGCCTTAGTATAGACAGTAATTTTTTTTCGTTTTCGCCAGAGACAAATAAATTTCTAGACTGTCCGACTCGTAAGCATCCAGCATACAACTGGTTATGTGAAAAACATGGATATTTTCGGTTCAGTCCGCACATTTAAAGAGCAAAGTTTTATCACGACTGGATGAGAGGCACAGCAGTGCATAAGAAACATACGGACATTCATTTTTATTTATATAGATTATATAAAAGGCTAAAAAGTGTAGCTCCTCAAATCCTATGGAATAACAATAAGCCAATTTTACATTCACTCAATGAATACTGTTAAATACTTACATAGCTACAAATAATTATGTTAAAACAATTCTTCATTTATCATTTTTAATTGGATTTTCTTTTGAATCATGCATGATATTAATCATAAATTTTTAAATAATCATAAGACAATGAATGCTTTCAACTGGAAAAAAAAATTTAAAATTTATGTTAGAAATAACCTATTCTACCGTCTAAAATATTTGTCGACGAAATGTATTATTTATCTTTCTCAACTCTCCGTTGGACTAATTTTATATTCCAAATTGGTTTGAAGATATTTAAGATTATAAAAGAGGATTTATTAGTTTAAAAGTATTCCTTATATCTTAGCCTATTTTAAGTTTAATTTAATATATTATATTGATGATTCTTTTATAGAGACATACAAATGCTGTTTTGAAAATAGATTTTTTTTAATTGTATTCAAATGCAATATTGAAACCCATTTTTACTATAAAATATACCTGTTGAAATATTATAGTCGTTTAATTATCATTATTTTAATCATTTATTAATAAGTCATTAATAGATTACATACTTAATATTTTCTTTAATCTAACGGGTGTGATCATATACTAGGTTTTTGCAAAACTTGTTCCAATTTTCGAGGTGCAAAAGCTTCATTCGTGGTTTCACACATATTATGCAAACATTTTATTGATATACTTGACAGTCAATAGTACTCATTTTTCGATTGCTGAATTTAAAATGCATTTTAAGGTATAAAAGCTTCTTACAAGTATTGACAAAAAAAGTCTTAGGTAACTAATAAATGAACATTATTTATTATGAACAATTTTTACTTTTTTTTTCTGAATGCTTAAAAAACTTTAAAACATTTCGAATAAGATTCACAAATTTACATACATATAAATCCAATTAAAGGCGAAATTTTTTTCTTTATTTAGAATCACTTAGTTGTAAAGAAGAAATGGAAAATAAATGTTTCTCATGATTTTCTTATCATTTCTGTACTGCTAAATTTAAAATGCATTTTAGGGCATCTTACAATTATTGACGAAAACAGTCGTATATATCTAATAAATGAACAAGTTTTACTTTTCTGAATGCTTAAAAAACTTCGCATTTCGAATAAGATTAAAAAATATATCCACATATAAGTACACTTAAAAGCGATTTTTTTTTTTGCTTAGAATCATTTAGTTGTAAATAAGAAATGGAAAATGAATATTTCCTATGGTATTTCATTTTACAAAAAATAATAATTTATGCAACATATCTTACATGTAATTCTTTTTCCATTTATAATTCCACAATTTTTTCGTTAAAACTATTATGAAGTTCTACCTGGAAGTATAAAACATTAAACGCAGACTAAATTTTTTATGACTCCCTTAAAACAAAATTTTCATTTTAAACTTTATGGATAGCTATATACAACCACTTTCATCATAAAAGTCTTTCTTTCCAGAAAATTCCAGCTCTTAAAATAAGTAGTTTTCATGCAACATCAAAAAAGAACGTACTAAAACTGTGTCTCGGAATAGAAATACAGAATTTCTAGCATATTATCAAATAATGTATTTTCATTCTTGTGGAATATTTTTATGTTAGCACATGGTGCGACATCAACAATTTCAGCAATAACTTGGTTTATGTTGGAATTCTGAAACCAAATATCGCACTTATTTTTTTATTATTGACTTATATGAATAAAACTAATTTTTACAATATGCTATAAAAACCAAACAGTTACGATCAAATTTCAGTGGATTGTGATTTTATTACTATGTGAAGGTATTAGCACCAATTTAAACCTAGAAACTGGTAAATTTCATAAGGACCAATTGGAAAAATGTGGTTAAACAATCAAATATTGAAGACGTTATCAGATGTAAAACAGGTTTGAAGAGGTTCGCCCCAAAATAGCCCTAGTGTTGCTTTACAAAGGGACGTTTACATAACTAAACTGAACTAAACTAAACGCACTATAAAGGCACTGAGGGACTGTATTTGAACTGGACTGTATTGTCATTATTATATATTTCATTAATTGGAGAGTATCCCAATGATGCTGATTAGAAATAACCCTTTTAAATAAAGATATTTCTTCAGGGATTTTTTAAAAATCTAATGTGGTATAACCGATACAAAACCAATGTAACTGTGTTTTCCCATTGATATCTAAATAACTTTATTTTCTTTTTTTGTTGTTTTGAAGTCGTTTATACGTACGAAATATGTGGATTCAATCCAAAAATAAATTATGCGTTAAGATATTTAGCATGATTCATATGACAAATTAGAAAAATATGGAGTTAAAAATTCAAATATTGATGTTATCAGATGCATTTATACATTATATTTTGACCCTATATGTAAAACATATTTTTATTATTTGTAAGTAACAGCTTCTGATAAAATTTACAGCTTCTAAATAAAGATGTCGATTTATTAGCTTTATTGTTGGTAATATTACACATTGACGAACTGTACTTCAAAAGTTATTGCCATTGTTATCTGTTTCACTAATTAAGGAGTTACACAATATTGCTGATCAGAAAGAATTTTTTTTAAATAAAGAAATTCCTCCAGAGATTTTTTTAAAAAAAATCTAATGTGGTATAAACGATACAAAATTTTGTAACTGCGCTTTGCCGTTAATTAATAACTTTATTTTCTTATTTTTGTTTTCTGAAGTATGTTATTTTCCCATCTGAAAAATGTGGATTGACGTTAAAAAAAAGTAAGCGTGAGATATTTAGCATGGTCCACATGATAGTGGATTAGCTTTATTGCTAAGTAACATTGACTACCAGACAGAAAGGATATATTTTTGTAAAATTGATTTTTTATTTTGTTAATAAGCACTATATTATTAAATAGTGTACTTGTTAAAAGTAAACTTGTTGGAAATGATCGAGAGAAAAGTGCTGTTCGATTAACCCATAGGAACTTCATACTTGTATCCACATAATTGTAATTCCTGTCCCATCAATATTCTACATTAAAATGGCCGAAAGTTATGTTTCTGTAAAAGCACTTAGTAAAATTATGCTCAGTAGCACAACAACCCATGTGGGCCAAAGTCTAAAGGACTCATATCTACTTTCTTGACCCAAGCTACTGGGGTGCAAAGCCCCGGTTAGGTAGAAGGTTCGGTTCGGTAGGAGCACTTAATACTATGTTAAAACATCCCCACATAATTTGCTAAATAATATTGCAAAGTAAATATTGTTAGATGTTTTGAAGAATAGCCTTTTATTCATTTTAATAAATTCAGTAGATAAGTTCAGCCCAACCCTTTTATTATCATTTACTAGGAAGAAAATATATATTGGAGGCCAATAATCACAGCAATTTAAGATGTCAGCCATCTTAATTCCAACAGAAACAATCAGAAGTAAGTATCTACTCATTTCAGCAAATAAAAATGTACTTTGCCTTCCTTCACAAATGAAAATAATTTTGATTTATTGTATCCACCATATATATGCCGATGCAATATTAAATATTGAATAACTCAGCTTCATTTCTAATACCAGTCAATTTTTCAAAGATTTCTGTAGTAGCCAACTCAGGCATATCTTTATCCTTTCGCTACAGTTCTTTGACTTCTAAAAAAAGGAACTAAACATTGGGTAGGATAGTAAGTTCGCAGCGTTTTTTTTAATATTTTTTATTTATTTTGAAATGATTTTTTTATGTTTGATTAAGTCTATAACATTCATTCGACATAACTCTCTTTGTTCTACAAAGCTGTGATAATCGTCTTTTTAAATAATTTAATTTTCAATTATTTTTTAGGCTTAGAAAGGAAATATCCAGGAGATAAAAATTAATATTCTCTACACCAGCTCTTTTTTTTTCTTTTCATCGAGGCCAAAAAGCTGCTGAAACAGGACATTTGCAACGTTGCGAAGGTGTCATAAGCGAGTTTACAGCACAGAAATGGTCATCATTGACCTCTATCGAAAGAAGACCATGATCTACGTTTGGAGAAACTAGGAGGGCATGGTGTACTGGAAAATGTTTGAAAGGAATTTCACTGTCACCAAGGATCTCTACATAGCCCAACTGCTCCTCGTGAAAGAGGACCCAAAATACCTCATAGACAAAGACAAACTGTACTCTTTCACGCCAACGATACGTCCCATGTTGCTCAAGTTGTCAAAGCCGCACTCCAAGACCTCGAATGGGAAGTCCTTCAGCATCCGCCATATTTTCCGGAAATTGCAAGGACAGATTACCATCTTTTCCGCTCCTTATCGAACCATATGAGAGACATTGTGTTGGACATTGAAGAGGACATAATAAACTGGCTCGCAACTTTGATTCCAGACAGGGAGGTTTTTCTATGGAACGGCATCGACCAATCAGTCGAGAAGTGGGAGGATGTCGTAAACAGTAAAAGCAAACATATTACAGATTATTTGATTGCTATTATGAATGATTTTTTAAATAAAAGTCTTTGATAAAAAAGCTACGAACTTATTCCTCAACACAATATAATCTTTCAGATTTATAATTTCTATAGTCATTTTCTTTACCTATATTAGTTTGTCCAAAGTAAAAGGAAACTATATTTTTTTTTTAGTTTGGCAAGTTTTAATGAGAATGGATTTCGAATAATGAGAATGAATACACATAGATAGAATTAACGCACAATATATGATAAATAAAGATCAAAATACCACTTTTTGGAAAAATCATCCTTGGATAAGCAGTAACTTCAGGTCAAAATCAGGCAATTTCAGATTATTTCATTAATCTCTTGTTTCCTTGTTAACTGTAATCAGTATTCATTTGTTTCTACAAGTTACAAAAAAATTATTTTGAAATATTATCATAAATAAATAATCCTTTTCTTAAGTAAACCTCTTTTTAAATGATAGGATTTAACTTGATATACATTTTTAAACATTAAAAACGGAGAGAACCAATATATCATCAGTGATACATAAATATATAATATTATATATCAGAGATAATATATAAAAATTATTTATCCCAATATATATTTTTTCCCTGATCCAGTATGAAATAATTTCTTTGATCAAATGATCAGTTTTCATAAATATTTTCAATATTTCATACATAAGGTTTCTAACATTAAACATATGTTTTCTTCTATCGCGAGGTGAAACTGTCAGAATTAATAGATACTCTTAACCAGTTTCCTAACAGAAAATTCCCAAATTCAAATTGAAATGTCCCCTTTATCATAACATTCCTCATATCTAAGCCCAAACAGCCGGTTTACTGTACAAAAAAAGCCATGGTGTAGTGATATTTATTTATTTTTGAAAATATGAGATAATGAATAACAATTTGTAATCATTTTCCAAATTTCTTAAACATGATGAAATCATATGTAAATAGTTGAAGAAATAATTTTGACCAGTTTTTAGTAAAAAGGTCTATATATAGCTTTATTTATTTATTTTTGAAAATATGAGATAATGAATGACAATTTGTAATAATTTTCTTTCTCAAACATGATAAAACATATGACGATAGTTTAAGAAACAATCTTGACCAGTTTTGAGTAAAAAAGCCTATATAGATATATAGCTTTATTTATTTATTTTAGAAAATATGAGATAATGAATGACAATCTGTAATCCTTTTCAAAATTCCTTAAACATCATTAACTATATGGAAACAGTTTAAGAAACAACTTTGACCAATTTTGAGTAAAAAAAGCCATTCTATAGATTTATTTATTTATTTTTAAAAATATGAGATAATGAATAACTAACTATCTGTAATCATTTTCTATATTTCTTAAACATGATTAAAACATATATAGACAGTTAAGGAGAAATTTTGATCAGTTTTGAGTTAATAGTGAATGATGGATTAATAAATTTTGTTTTCATTTTTAAAAGATGAGCATTCCGTCACTGATGCATTTTAAGTCAATGATGCTTTATTAAAAGATTAAACAAAGCATGAATATATTCGATAAAAAATCTCCAAAACTTGTGGATAAAAATCTTATATTATCCTTAATTTAATATTCGGAACTTGTGCCAGACAGAACACGATTTATTTTCCGTTCTGTATCCTTGAGCATATAACGCTGTTCTTGATGTTATTACTGCTTCTTATTAATTTAATAAATCTTTGCAAGTGTGTGCAAGTGTATAAAACAAAGTAATATGTTCTTAACATATGACTCATCAGTTTGTTTTCTTTATATTGCTTAAGAACAGAAAAAAAATAGTGTTGGAACACTCTAAGATTCTTGCTTTTTAAATTATAAGAATCATAATTTTCTTTTGTAATTTTAAATGCCACTAAAAGCCTAATAAATCATGTAATTAATTATTTTATGTAAAATTTAATTATGCCCTTAGTGAAGTATTTGTGTGAAAGAGATTAAAAATGATTAATCTCCAGTAGTTTTATGCATAAAAGGAGAATTATGCATGCATATGATATTAGATTATATGCGTGAAATAGTTGTAAATTTAACAAATTATGTCTTTTTCTGGTAAGAAATATACAGTGTTTTATATGTTGGTAAAATATTATCTCATAAAAATTATTCAAGGTTAAATGAACTGCTGTATTTATAAGGATTTTTCTTAATAGTCGTAAAAAAAGCCTTTTAATAATTTTTTGCTTGCATGCAATTATATCGATTAATAATACATCATTTATTTAATTGGTGTTTGCCTAGTTTGGTTTTCAGATGGATTAGGTTCTTCTCATTGCAATTAACATATGTAATATGTGTTTATATGGTAATTTCATCAAAATAATGTATCAGAAAAGTGTTTTGTCATAGATCTGTATGAGAAAAAACTAGAAATTGGTATCCCTTGATTTATTACTTTATGTTTAATATATATCATGGCGAGTATCATTTAAATAGATTAATCTTATTATATTGCAGCATGAAGGAAGTTTACCAAGAGCTCAATGGCCGAATGGCCAATACACGCAGTACAAACTCGGAGTTAGCGGGTTCGATACTCGCCATGGCTATTGTATCCAGATCATGGATTTTTAGTTTGTTTCTTTATTTATTGTTTCCATATATTCGCTAACACTCTATACCTTTCTCAGTTATGTAAATTCTTTTTTTTTTTTAATATTCTGTTCTTGCATAAAAGCTGATGTCCACTAGCAGAGGGCAACTTCTCGACCTTGTGAAGTTGCAAGACGCTACTTTCCTTCAATAAACCTGTTTGTTAGTTTTAATCTTACAGATGTGTTTATATGAATCTTCATGACACTATGAGGGCCGCGGTGGCCCAGTGGTAAAGTCTCAGCTTCGGAACCGGAGGGTTTCAGGTTCGAGACTCGATTCCACCGAAGAACCGTCGTGTGAGGGGATCTGTTGCACGTTAAATCTGTCAGGCCAAATGTCCTCCCGCTGGTGTGGTGTGGTGTGGAGAGGGGGGTGCCAGTTCAGGTGTCGTCCTCGTCATCTGACCGTGGTTCAAAATTACGAGGTCCGTCCCAAAATAGCCCTCGTGTTGCTTCAAAAAACGGGACGATAATATAACTAAACTAAACTAAATCATGACACTATGATTAAAGTTATATAAAATATGTCCTATTTCTTATACGAAAAATTAAATATTTTAACAGCATTAAGTGACCAATGGTCGTTTAGTTAATAAACATCCTCTCATTGTCGTGATTTGAAGAATGTGAAGATAAATAGAAATCTCTGTGGAAGATAAATAGAAAGCTTTGTCACAAAAATTATAAATTTTCATCTACATTTAATAGTTTTAACATTTATATTGTTAGACTTATTATCTCAGTCCCACAAAAACCATGTCATCATTATTTAAAGTTAGCTTTTATAAATTTTAAACGATATCAATGTAGAATTTTTCCTACTGACAGAGATTTCAACGGAGCTATAAAATTTTTTCATTTATTACTAACAATAGCTTATTGAAAAGTCATAAACGGTATCAAGATTTATCTCAATTTCTTTGAATATGTTAACACGAAATATTAAATAATTAATAATAAGTAATTAAGTAAATAATAAGTAACAAAATAATAAGCAATTGTAATGTCAAGAAAATTTGACTTGATTTACAATTGTTAAGACAATTTTAGCTAGTCTATTACAGTAATACAGTATCACCATAAACACACTCATTCTGTAAAATATAATTTAATGTAGGTGAAATTACAGTAATCTATATACTTCTAATAGAGCTGACTGTGTGTGTGTTAGTGCTCTGTTAACTAAACCGTTCCAGATTTCCAATTTTAGGTGGTCTTTCTAAAATTTTATTCTAATACTTTTTTCTGGCATTTAATATTTTTCAAAACTTGTTAGTATAAAAATACTAAAATTTGTAATTATATACCTCTCAGACACTTTACCATGACAACAATCTAAACAAACCTTTTTAATTAATTGTAGGCAGTCAAAAAAATTGTTTTTCAAAAAGTGTTGTCATATATAGTTATTCAAAAAATAAATGATTTCATTTACTCTTTTCTGTAGTTTTCATATTTTATTTTAATATGTTCAACAGTGCGCTTTAAAAAAAACGTTTTCTTTTTCTTTTCTTTTAAGTTAGCTTCAAAGTATAGACGGTTAATTAATTGAAACATTTTCAATTTGTCATTATGCCAAAAACTGAAAGAAATCAAGAGAAATTTAAATTTATTTTGCTAATGTTGTGTATAGAAAATATAACAATTCTTCAAACAATTTGTGGAACTTTGTCAACTTGTCAATTCTACTAATTTTTTTTCTTCCTGTGCCGGCTAAGAGAGCCAATTTTCAAGGATATTAAAAAAAATTACATGAAAAAAAAATCGAATAATTTCTATGGAGATAATCCATATTAAGTTAAATTATTTAGTTCTAAAAATGAAGGGAGGAAATGAAATAAAAATAAATGAAAATATCCGTTAATTTATTTTGCTGATATTATGTAATGTACAGGAAAAATCGCAATTCTTCAAACCATTAACAGAACTTTGTCAATTTGTCGATTCTACTAATTTTTTTTTTCTTCCTGTGCAGGCAAAAGGAAAAAAAAAATTCAAGACTTTGGAAAAAAATACGTGAAAAAAAGCAAATATTTCGTCAGGGATAATAGTTACTAAGTTAAATTATTTATTTCTAAAAATATAGGAGGAAATTAAATTAAAAAATAAATGAAAATATTCGTTAATTTATTTTGCTGATGCTGTGTAATGTACAGAAATTATCGCAATTCTTCAAACTATTAATACAACTTTGACAGTTTGACGATGTAGCCTTTTTTTCTGTACAAGCTCAAGGAACCAATTTTCAAGGCTGTTAAAAATAAGTCTACATGAAAAGGAAGAGAATAATTCCTAGGGGGGATAATCGATATTAAGTTAAATTATTTAACTCTAAAAATAAACAGAGAAAATGAAATAATAAATGAAAATGACAGGAGAGAACAGTAAGATCACCAACAGACAAGAATTGGGGGAAAAAAACTCTCCTTAAAATTCCTCAAAGCAGGCGATCTTCGCAAAAAAAAAGAAAGAGCAAAAATGGAATTCTCTTAGGAGTAAAAATAAGAAAATAAAATAGGGAGGAAAAGATTGTGGAAAGTAAGTACCAGAAGGTTAAAAGTTCCTGTTTGCCGTAGGCATTTTCGTTAAATCCAATCCCACATAAAGAAAGCAAGGGATGTGGGCGTACAGTTGCTTCATAGAATGTCCAATATATTTGTTACTAAGAAAAATTAACGATTTGTTTTGATAGACCAAAACTTTATTGAGGATATAGCTTACGTATCATCATGATTGTATTGGAATTCTCTATGATCCTTCTACGACGGTACATCCAATTATGTTATGAAATCATAGCCTTTCTGGGGTATTTATTAATGTTTATTTTTTTTTACTTCATTCTGTTCAATAATAGAAATGGAAGATATTTAGTTTATAAATAAATATTAGTAGATAAACGATTTAAAGAGAGATTGTCGGTATAAAGTCCAAAGCATATGATTTACATAAGAGTTACAAGCGTATGATTTACATAAGTGTTACAAAATTATGATTTGAATATAAATATGTTAAAAAATTGCCTATTGGCTAGTTCTTATAATATGTGTCTTTAAGTGCTATACCTTTTCTTGAATGATATGACAATAATAAAAAGGGGGAAACACATTTTCATACAGAATTTATTATCTGTTTTAAAATCTATGAATAAAACGTATATAAAAAAACATACTAAACTATATAAAAACATATTTATAACTTTTACATATTCAAAGTCTTATTTTACAAAAATTGTCCCTTTTTATGAAAAGAGAGAGAAATCATAAAATTATTTAAACTATACATATTGAGTAAAAAAATAATAAAAGAATGTTTCCATAGAATAGCAAATGTGTCTCCATATTGTAAATTTTGGCTTGTGAATGAGAAAAAATAATATTTAATTACAGAGAATTTATTACTATGTAAAGAAACTAACAGATTTCCAAAATACAGCCGACGACACAATAATAAAATAGTTGTATCGGAATTCAGAAATGATTAACATGTCCATTTAGAAAAACAAAGCGAAAGTATGTATCGTACGGAATATTCTGAATAAATCATGATTATAGTGTATCCTTCTTTTATTATCCAACGAGAAACGATCTATAGAACTTTTTTTGTCACAATACCTTCTAATGAAAGACTCAAATTGTGAAAAAAATAGGTATTTCTTTTTATAGACACTTTATGGAGCCATTTTTTCCTCGAAAGTTGAATAAAGTTTTCTATATTTTATAGATATATTTAGAATTAATTCTCATTTATTCTTTTATATTCAAGAATTTAGAATTAAAAACAGTATAAAAACCATGATTTTCTTTATTTACAAAAAAAGAAAATCTTCATGAGCCAAATCAGTTTTTAAAAACTAAATTTTGAGTAAAATGATATAAAAAAAACAATTTTTGAACATATGAAGAAGCGACGAATTATTATAAATTGTGTTACATAGTGGGCTATTTTTTATAGTATATGGTTAAAATTTAGAAATGAAATATTAATATCTTAGAAATTAGATTGTAGGAATATTTTCATCTTAATTTTGGATTATCATATGAATTAAAGTTCAGAATATATACAATGAAAAACATTCCTTTTCTGTATTAAATTATTTGTTTTTACTTGATTGATTAAAATGTTGTTTCTTGATTGATTTAAATGAATTAAATAAACTGAAATAATAATAATTGAATTGATTGTTCCCTAAATGAATTTAAAAAACAATTTCAGAATTTTATTTATTGAGGATTTAAGACGATAATTTAAATTATTTCATTTATGCTTACAACAGCTATTTAATGACTGCTACCAAGAAATAATTTTCTTAATTTTATTAGCACCATCTTTAAAATTAAAAGAATATGATATAAAATATTAAATAAATGGATTATTTTAAGAAATACTTTAAAAGATATTTACATACAAGTTTTGACGGAAATTTTTAAGAATTACGTTAAGTTTGTAGTTTTTGAACACAGAATTTGGATTCATTAAATACATTTTGCATGATTAATTTTGTCAAATAAACCATAACTAAATTTTATATAATTTCATAAATCCCTTGAAATCAAATTTGATGACTTTTATAATCATATCTACTAAATACAGAAGCGAATTAAGCTGTATATCGAAACTGACAAAGGAGTAAATTTAGGATTGGTCATATTACTTCTATTCTCAAAATATTTATTTTATCTAACCTTTGTGAAAAATTCTAATGATGTGTTTTCACGAAGTTTATGGCTCCAACATTGTTCTTGATTCTTTAAACTTTAATTATGTCTTCTGTAAAAATGATGTATCTTGGCGATAACGAGGCGCAAAATTTCTCACTTTTCTCAGCACTATCTAATTTACTGTGACACAATACCAGATAAATCTAGAAAGAACAGAAACCTCTGTAAATAAAAATTACAGAGCACAGTATTTTATGACATAATTTGGTTAAATGCCAATAGAAGTAGTGAACTTCATAAAGAGAATCTGGTATATTTATTGACTGTCTGCAATGAAAAATAACAGATTAATATATAATCATAAATTTTTCCTCTCGAGAAAAAATTTATGGAACAGAAATTAAGTTTTTTTTTCTAATGTATCCATACATTTTAGATTAAAGATTATTTTACCGTACACAATGAAATAGAACATTTTTCGTAATACTTTCAAATATCTATTCAATAAATTAGGATATAGATTGTTCAATTTGAATATATGTAAAACTTAATGTTTATGTACTTAAAACTTAATGTAAAACTTAATTTTCACTAGTTTTTATATTACATAAATTGAGCTTTTAAAATATATGATTATTATGCATCTGAATCTATAACTAAAAATTAAAATTTTATAAATTAAAAATTGATTTCGACTCTCGCTTTCTGTATCTATATGTTTAAAAATTGGAGTCATTTGAAGGAAATTAGTTATACTAACGACCCATTTTTTGAGCAAAATTGCGGTTATTTTGAGACATAACAGTTTTGAACATCAGTAGGATGACACCTGAACTAGCCCACCTCTTCTACAAACCTTTGAGCAACACCACTGGGAAACCGTTTGGGCCCTACGGAAGACTGTTTTCAAGACGATTTTTTGTTTGAATCGGGTCTGGAGACAGAAATCCTCCAGTTCCAAAGTTGTGACTTTATCTCCAGATCACCTCTGCCCCCTTTGAATGGTAAAGCATGTGATTTAATACTGTTATTGTTGTTGCATCCATGTTAACACTGAAAGGGGTTCAAGTGACTTCTGAGAGTACTGATCCCTGAGCAAAGGCAGAAGTCAGACTTCTAGCTCAAATGAAGATGGCACACACACATTCGCTTACACAACCCTTTTTACAAGGGGGCTCATTAACGCATCCCACTAATAGAACACAAGGGAAGAACAAACATGCCTAAACCAGGGCTCGAACCCGAGATGCCCAGATCACGGGGAAGTTGCGCTTCTCCTAAGCCAGGACACCGGTGCATGTTTTAATATTTTTGTAAAACGTTAGTTGCACTGAAAATTGCTGAAACATAATATACTTTAGATGTATACAAAATACATACATAATAAATATTGTTGAACTTTATGGAAATCTAATTTCGGAAAGGATTTTTAGCATACAGTTTTTGACAAAGTATCAAAGATTTGTATTATTTTATTTACCTTAATCTGCATAGATTTTTAAAGTGTATGAATAATAAAAATATAATCTACTCATTTCTTCTAAATATATTTTTAAAATATCTGTACAAAAAATTTACATTTTAAAGCATGCTTTTATAAGAAGCAAAATATTCTTCAGAATTTTAATAATAATATTCAGATTTAATTTGCCCCTTATTTATGAGTTATTATTATTGCAATATTTCCATTATAAAATGAAATTAATTATTGATATTTAAGCATTCGGTTTGATTTTGCCAATCCTAAATTAAATTAACAAAAAGAAAATAATAGTAATAATAATTTTAAAAAAAGGGAACCGAAAAAAAATATAAATTTTTCATTTAATACGAAGAAAAAAGGAACACAAAACATTTCTATTCAGATATCAGAGACAGTGTCCTCAAAGTCAAAAGAATATTTTCTAGAAATAAAGAAACAATATCTTGATACCAAACTCGTTAAAATTCCCGACGACTGATATTTCGAAGAATCGGTAAATCGATATAATCCTCTTAATGGAATGAAAAAAAAAAAACTACTAGAACAGAAATAAGTATTTCGCACGTACTTTGAGATAAGATTCTTCTAATCAAATTTCAAATAATTGGTAATGTGACGCGGAATAATGCTACGATGATTGCAATTCCCATGAAATTCTTTTTTCCAAGACAAAAAGCAAAGAAACAATGCAAGAAAAATATGGAAATAAAGAAAAAAGGGTTATTATTGGTTACAATTTTTCGGTGAATATAATAATTGAAAGAAAAATAATTTTTCCTTGTAATCCATAGCAGAACAAAGTTTTTTTTTCCAGGATATTATTTAAAATCTAAGATTTTGTTAAAATAATTGTAAATATTTTATGTCTCTATACTTTTTTTTCTCTATCTGAATGTATACAGATATATATTATAATATGCGCTATGTGTGGGTGTTTTAGAACGTAATTAAATATCGAATTAAATACATAAATAATGAGCAATTAAATACATCATATGTTAAAAAAACAACTAGATTAAACTACTACTTCCAATCCAAACTGGAAAAATAATCCAAATTTTTTGACAACCAAGCCGATTTACAGTCATTATTATCATTTATTGTAAAATGTATAAAATGCAGCATTTAAAAGAGTAATAAAAACCTATTTTTCAAAAATATTATTAAAACTCCGCTCTAAGAAGAAGCTTATTTAATATTTAGAAACAATTCGAATATTCTAAGCTTGATGGTCAATAATAGAAAGGAAGACTCCAGTTTGTAATATTAGCAGCAAAAGAGAAAACTATTATATTTTTATTCACAATAAAAATGTACTTGTAAATACACTTTAAAATATCTTTAAAGATTAATCCAGTCTAGAATAAAGAAAATTATAGCAAATAAGTTGGTATTATTGAAAATAAATTTTTGAACTTTAAAGGAGTGTTATTTTTGTGCAGGTATGTTTTTGAAAATAATCTGAAGGTTTTTATCGGAAATATTCCCAAAATGTTCTCCATTTTTTTTAATTAGCTAAAATTTTAACTAAAAGTTTTAAAAATTCCAGCTCTAGGTCTAACAGTCTGGACTGAAAAACATCAATGTATACCCATTCTTCTCCTAATTAATAGAGATAAAAGTGTTGGTAGAAATAAAGTGGCATTCTAAAGGCATGTATTATAAATTGTAATAAAACAATATGACGTAATGTATAACTTGACAAAGAAATATACTAATTTCTTAAAAAGTCTTCCTTTCTGTGATAAAATTAAACTTTTCTATTTGATTACAATTTGGCTTATTGAAAGTCAAACTATATTTACAGAGTTTGACTATTAAAAAAAATATTATGTGAATATTGCCTAGATTTAGTAGAAAGCAAAGATGAGAAAACATTTGATTAATTTTTACAAAGGTCAAAAATATATCAGAAAAATATTCGTATCGTACATTATATAATATGTTTCGTAAAAGCAGAAAAATATATTACATGCGGATTTTTATTAAGTGTTAAAAACAAATAAGAGAGTTTAAATCAAAATTACTATTTAGTGGATTATGCATCTTCAACACTGCCATCTTTATTAATATTTTGAGAACTTCCATATAAAATAAAGTTAAGGCTGAAAATATTTATATTGATATTAATTAATAATTAGTGTTTGTAACTTGAAAAAGACTAAATAATCTTATATAAATGAAAGAAGTTTAGTTAATTAAATGTGCTCAAATAAACTAATTTTTATTTTAATTCCACCAAATTTTCCATAGAGTATGTCGATGTAGTTTATTAACACAAATAATTCATCTACTTCTTCAAGGAAGAAAATAATAAATTCATCGGTTTAATTATCTAATATTATCCTTGTTTAATTCTTACTTTCGGTATCTTATAACTTCAGAAAGTGCATTTCAATAATAATGGAAATCCCTGGAAATTATATTTAAGTTATTTTTTGTATTTGTAAATGATTAATTTTTTTAATTAAAAAAATACTTTACAGTTTTATAGCTTTATGGACTCATTTTAAGTTCAAACATAAAGATATTTTAGACTGAAACCATAAATTGCTTCATTCCACGTAAAAACAGAGAATATTTTTGTGATCTATAAACTTTTAGTATCGAAATAAATAAATAAAAAATATATCATATTACCAAATAACGAGCTTTCGTTTCATTCCATCACTTCACACAAAATGCATATAAGTTGATAGTATACAGTGCCAACATTCTTTAAAATAACCCAAGAATTTCCACACGCTATTTTGAGTTTATGATCGAAGTTAAAAAACCGAATCCAGCACTTATCCATTATTATTGGCTAATGTAGATGTGTTTTTTTAAGTATATGTTGTAAACTTCAAAAATTGCTGTCAACTTTCAGTAGATTATGCTATTATTTCTGAGTGAAAACATTAACACTGAAACAGTTAAGTTGAACGACCGTCTTTCGAGGAAGAATTATGTGAGAAATGCCTTTAAAAGATGAAGAAATGATGAAAAACAGTCTTCAGATGCATTATAACCTTTCTTTAAAACCCTTTATTTTCTATATTTTTTGAAACGTGTCATGTTTATAAATGAAGTAAAAAGGCATGATTTGGCATCTAATACTACATAAAAATACGCTAATAATAAATACCCGTATGCTTTATGAACTAAATCATTTCTACAAAAATATCACCAATTTCTTTTGAATGACGCAGGTTGTTACAATTTAACATTTGTTTAGTTTTATTTTAACATTACTACTATTTAACTTTACATTTAAGGCACTGATATAATGCTTTGGCTTTTACATGTTTGGAACCCATTGATTGAAATATGACGTAAAATTTTATAATAGTATTATAATATTGAAATTACAAAACTGTGAAATTAATAGATTCCTAGGTGAAGGAAAAAACTCACATAAATGATGTAGTAGGTACTCTCAATATTCTTTTCTACTAAAAGAATCTCTTTCCTGAATCTAGACGAAAGAGCTTTGGATAAAAAATAAATTAAATCCGTAGGAAGTTTAATTTGTCAACTACACTCAAATTCTACACTCAAAATTTCAGTTCATACGTATAATGAAAAATTTGATTTGCTTAATACATACACTCTAATTAAAAATTTAATCAAATATTTAGATGACAAGTATTTATATATATATATATAAGAATATCTCAGAATTTTGATTTTACATAAGTATCCAAATAAAATTTCCTATTAATATATATATCCTAA
>JAPMOQ010044256.1:3440669-3461632 GCA_026543055.1 Argiope trifasciata
TATATATATATATATATATATATATATATATATATATATATGTATATGTATATAGAAACATGTTCGTTTTCGTAAATTCGCTTTTGTAAAGAAAACTGTTATTTTTTCACAAGCTACATGTAAGAAATTTATTTTCGATTGTGATGTGATACAGTTCTCCGAAATCAGTTCAAAAAGGATCGATCCGCTGTTTGAAGAAAGCATTTGAAGCGCACAGGTGTCTTTGAAGACCATTAACTGCACTCATCCTCTCTTTTATGGAGGACGGTTTTATTGTTAATCACTTTCCCGTCATGCCCCTGACAATATCTGTCACCTCGTTAGAGAGTTTGGAAGCCGGTAAAATGCATTTTCAATTCTGAAGAATTTGATGTCGAATGCCTGTAATATAATATGTTTCTTTGAAGGAAAAATAAAATCATAGACAGAAATTCCTCCAGGTCATTCTTTCTCTCCATTTGAGCTGCGGTTTTAGAAATTGATTTTTTATGACGATTCCTGATTTTGAAATGTTTCCCGATTTTGATTTTATTTTGAAATGTTTATACACACAAAGGTTTAACGGTGGAAATTGGAAAATTGTATTTTTTAGACTTGTTATATTTTTATATTAATAGAAAAAATAAAACACTTGTGTTTTTAAAATACTCGAAAACTAAAATGTCGCAAAGTTCATTACTATGCCCCTAAACTAGATAAAAATATTACAAATTTTTCTAGGATCTCTGCATTAAAAAGGGCAAGTATTATTAAACAACCAATACTTGTAATTTTAAATAAATCGACATATATTGGCTATTAATTAAAGAAATTGAAAAATTGCATTTTGTTGATTTGTTCGGTTTTTAGATTAACTTGAAAAAAAATAAAACACTTGAGTATTTTTAAGGCACTCAAAAACTAAAATGTCGCAGTTTTCATTCCTATACCCTAAAACTAGATAAAAACTCATTAAGGATTAAATGTCTTTTCTATTACCACTTGATGACAAATGTGCAAGTAATATTAACACAGCTTATAATCGTAATTTTAAATAACGTCATATATTATTTAGCTATTATACTATTTTTGATTTTTTATACCATTCAAAAACCTTTATTTACAGTATTATTTGTAACATGAACCCAGTTTACACTTCAGCAATTCAAAATTTTATATACCGTTAATAGAGTCTTTATCTTTTTATATAAAATGCAAAAGAAAGTTCAAACTACCAATATTTGATTATTTGAAAAATTATAATTTTAATTTATTCCAAAATCAGTACAGCACATCCAATTTAACCTTCTGATGCTTCACTTTATTGAGATATAAGCACAGCAATACTTTAGCTTTGGTCCTTGCCTTGATGTAAATCTCAACAGTGATAGAGACATGAGAATTACTTTTTTTAAACTTAAATGAAACTTATGGAAGAGCAAAGTTACATACAAAGAAATTTTTCATATCTTTCAAAAAAATCAAAATAATTCTCATCATTAATTTCTAAATTCGATTCATTTAATGGATTGGAGATTTTTCCAATCTCTCAAAAAATACTCAAATTATCCAAATGTGTTTGTAGAGTTTGTAGGAAACAATAATCGAAAAGTTATGGATTCTATTTTTTATGCCGAATATTTTTATTTAAATTAGATATTAGATACAACATTTCAATTTTGAGATGAACTCGTGTTAATCAACCGCAATGCTAGTTTTTATTTAAGCAACTGCACGAAAAATCATTCAGTTATCAAATTAAGAGTTTTTTATGAAATACATTTCCAAGTACGAAATTTTTTGTAAGTATGGTTGTATCAAAATTCCATTAATTAGTCTTAACGTCATTTTAATAAAAATTTCTTTGTGACCAAGAAATTGGTATTGAAATTCCTTCAAATTCTTTTGTTTCTGAATTTTTATTACTAAAATTTAAAAGTACAGTTTACTTAACGTAATTAAAATTCTTTTAATCAGTTGTTATGCTTATTTAGGTAAAATAATGCACGTAATGTAGGGATCTTAACTAATAACAATTCATATGGTTTGACATAAGATCTAAACTATGTTTATTTACCTGATAAGTGTATTTTTAATCGTTTAACTCTTTAAAAAAAATAGGATTTCATTGTAAAGAATACTGTTTTTTTTTTTTTTTTGGTAATTGGAATTTAATAATTTTAAAATATAGCATTATTTTAATTAAATAATTACTATTGTAATACATAACTAGGTATAAACATAAAACCCTTAGCTCCTCTTCAAATAAAGAATATTAACTGTTTTAATATCACGAAATAAATTCGTAAGCGATTTATTTAATACAAATTATGAATATAATTTTACTACTCCTTAGGAACTCGGATAATTTCGAAATAAAATATATGTGCACAAGCATGAGATATATTCATTATCGCAATTAATGGAATTAAAAATTACTGTTTCCATACAGATCTCTAATTATTGCTGGTAATGAAACTCCATAGAATTTAGTTTAGTTTAATAAGCATAGATTTTTTCAACTACTTTGGTTAGGTATTTTTTTTTATTATTTGTATTGCGTTTTGAATTCATATTGAAGAACTCTGCAATTATGTTATTGCTCATTGCCTTTTCAATTAAATATTTGAGCATTTATAAATCTTACAACTCTAGTGAAATATGGGCATCAAATGAAAATATCAAGATTAATTTCTTTTAATTAATGCCAAATAAATGTACCGTTGACTTTTTTTTATTATATGGGAATAAAATTCAAATCTATTCAAGAAAAAAAAAATGAGTAAATTTTTTTTTTGAATTTTTTAAAGTGATTCTATTTTTCTTGTAATAATTCAAAAAATTTAAATATTGCTAAGAAATTAGAATTATCAGAGGTAAATTATTTCATATTACAAAAACAGAGACATAAATAACGTAGCATTTCATTTTTTATTCACTAAATACAACTGTATGTTCATTAATCAAACAGAGTTTTACACCTTATATTCAAATGAAACTGCATTTTCTAAGACAGTCCTTTAATTAGAGTAGTTGTGTGAATTCCAAAGAGAATGACAGTGATAAATCTAAATTTAAGTGGAATTACTTTTCTAGACGTTTAGAATCCTGGAGAGGAATAAAATGTAAAGGGATTTCTATTGTTTCCTTTTCTTTAACAACGGTACATCGTAGTAATGAAAATTAGAAAATTTAGGTAATTAACTTCCAGAAAATAATAAAAAAATATAGTAAATATATCAGAGATGCTTAAAAACGTTTTCTCAAGCATCAAATATGGCATTTATATGAGATTTTAATTTAAAATGCAAAGAATGTTTATTAAATTAACTAAATCTTTTTTTAATAATCAGATGTTTGAAGATAGTTGTATTTTTCAAATAGATAAAACTTGCTTAATTGTCAAAATAAATTTGATTGTTATTTTATTTTCTCATTCGATATGCCTTTTTCAACGAATTTCTATTATTTCATTTTTTAACAACAGTACATAGTAGTAATGAAAATTAGAAAATTTAGGAAATAAACTTCAAGAAATTAACCAAGAAACATATTATATCAGAGATGAGTAAAAAGTATTCTCAAGCATCAAATGCATTTAATTTAAGCCACTTTTGGTACACCACATTAACTAGCCCCTTTTGGAGACCAGCTGGTCCGCCAGTCTTATTACTGTTTGCATTTTTATTGAAAATGCAAGGAATGTTTATTAAATTAACTAAACAAATTATCAGATGTATGATGAGAGTTACACTTTTCTAATAGATAAAACTTGGCTTATCTTCAAAATAATTCTTTTCTTATTCAACATGCTTATTTAAAAAAGTACTTTATTTATTTAACTGGGCAACATTTTTAGCTTTATTATAAACTAGCCACTTTTTTCTAGCAGCTGGTCCTCTAATCTTATTGTTGTTTAAAATTACCAACTAAATACTTTATGTTACTTGTCTTTTGATAGTTACTTCATCAGAATATTTTTAATGTTTAAATTTCGATAGTCATATAATTCAGTCATGTAGTTCTTAATGTACTATATGTGTTTCTATTTATCTGTCAGCTCCCACAAAATTTCAACTTTATCATATCAAGAAAATCAACTTTCAAAATCATATCAAGAATAACGTTGCATGTTCTACTTTATTAAATAAAGGCGTGCTTACCTTAGTAAATAAAGTATAAGGCAGGCTTTAATGAAACTACAGCTTTATGCTGAATTAAATTTAGAATTTCCACATACTGAAGATTTTTCATTGATAAGAAGATACAAATTTAATAGATACGGAAGGAAAGATGAGTTTAATAGATAAAAATTTCAAAGCAGCAACTTTAAGGATAATACCTTAATAACCGCAAATCTTACCAATTTAAAAAAATAACTTTTTTCTGAAATCTTTTTAACATACCCAAAACTTGGGAATTTTCTTCTTGAAGCTTTAGCCTTTACTCAAGATTTCACATATCAGTTCTTGAAAATTGAAGATCGTTAACTTAGAATTTTTTTTTTCAGATTCTTTACATAAATGTTAACTTTTAAAATATGGTTTCGGAAACAATATGATGGTTTGGAAAGTAAGTTAAATTTTTTTAAATTCTTTTCCACTCTTTTATTTTATTATAATTCTCTTGAATAACATCTAGATCGAACTTCTAATGTTATTCTGAGAAGAAATTTAATTTCAAATTCCTTCATCAAACGCACATACTTCAGTGTGATATGAATTTTATACAATAGAAGATCATATTTTGAAACAAGCTACAAGATCTTATGAGAAAATATAAACTATCTTCAATATTTATTGTATATTCATGTCTGATTCATTTTTAATTATAAGAAAAATGGACTTATTAAGAATTAGACATTCAGAATTAAAATTTGACATTCTTATTTAGCTAATATTTTCAAATTATTGAAACAACTTATTTTGTTTCAATACGAAAATTGTGCAATTCTTGAATACACAATACAAATTGGTGTAATACTTGAAATATTACTAAACATTTATTTTCAAAGGAAATAATGTGTTTTATATAATTATATAAGAACCAAAGGTTTTTTTTTACCAAATGAATACTTTTTAAATTAAATTCTGCAGTGTGAGGAAATAAATATAATTAATCAGATACATTTTCATGCGCTTATTATTTATTTGTTTTAAAGGTGTTTATCTATATTTCCAACTCGGATGATTGTTCGTATCTGCCTGAACTCGTGTTGCCTCTCTAGGGATTATATCGTTTGAGATATAACAACAAAAAATGGTGCATGTATGATGTGAATTTTCACCTCGAAGAGCCATTGATTTGAAAGATTAATTAGAAATAAAATGAACTAAAAATAAAACATAACATTTTATTCATGATAACTTTCATAAGTATGTATAACTTTCATAAGCAATAGTAATTTTTACAACATTTGAAAATTCAAAATATCATTTTTTCAACAATAATAATTCAAATTTTGTTCAAATATTTCAGAAATTTATTAATAATATTTTTGCTTAGCATTCATCAATAAATTAAACTGTTACCTTATTTACTGCTTCATCACACAATTAATCATTTACATTTCTTTAATTGTTGAGGAGATAAAGAGTATTATAATATTGGTGAGATTAAGAAGTTTAAAAAAATTATTGTATGAAGAAAATTAGATCATAAATGAGTAAAAGATAGATTTACACTTTTATATAGTACAATAATAGTACAAGCCTGGTATCTATTAGAAGCATTCATTTAAAATTAAGCCAAACTTTTATAAAGAATATAAAATCACATTACTTGAATGCCTGATGATTTCATGGAATCATGAATATGGAATTATGTCAATGTTCATGGAAAACCCGTTATCTCTAGTAATAATAAAGATAATATCTCTAGTAATATGTGTTTCTATGTCTGTGTACTGACGCTTCACAAGTTATTCTTTAACTATAGCTGTGAAACTTAACACGCATATAGTTTGGAAGGTGGAAATGGGCACTTTGCAGCAAGTTTTTTAGAAAGTTTTAAATAATTGGAAATTAATCATTTTTCTGGAGTTTTTCCACGAGAAATTCCGAATATATTTTTGTGCAAAAAGAAATTTTATGACAAATAAATGTTTAATAACATTATCTTTTCAATGATAAAACCATATAAATAATTTACTTTTTTTTACCATATGAATAATTTCTTTATTTAAAAATAAGTACATTTTCTTTAAATATACAAAAGAATTCTGAGCAAATACTCTGATTCAAAAATGTAAGAATATCAAAGTTAATGACATTTGCAGATAAAGTGCTGATTTTTGTTTTAAAGTGCGAATTAACCTTCTAGAGGGTACGGCCGTCATACCAACATCAAAGGTCTGCGTATTTCTCACATACGCTACAGTAAATGGTAAATTTCAAAATCGTAACTATTAAAATTAAATTGTAAATAGCTTCGGATTAATAACTACGATTACTTTAAACAGTTTTTACTTAAAAATAAGCAGGAAGAATATAAACGTAGATTGTAACAAGAATATAAAATGACCACAGGTTAACTGAATTGATTAAAAATTTATATAAATGAAACTGTCGATAGTTTGACAGAACAATTTGCATATAAAATATAGAAGTGTAAGAATACAGAATTTATGGATAAAAAGGAAAAAAGTAATTGAAATTTAGATATGAAAAGGAAGAAAATAGTTTCATTGTTATTTCATGGTAATGTTGCAATTTGAGCGAATGTGTTTAGTGTGCTCCAAATATATAAATTTATGTCAAATCTCACAACCAAACCTCGTGAATCTAGTCCGCTTTTCTTTTTGGGAAGGTTTTTTCCCCTGACGTCACATCTTCCACTTCTTCAATACCTAGTTCGGCTTTTCTCTTTAGCATTTTCATTTTAGCTCACTTTTTAGAGATGTAGGTGCTTTGTTTCAAAATTTAAATTCGTGAGCGCATTTTCCAGCTGTCGCCAGTCTAAAAGAATAGGATTTATTTGTAAAATCATACAAAATTACATCTGGCAAAAGCTTACATGAACGGTCGAGCGTATCTCTAAAATACAAATATCTGATCGACAGAGACCTATTGTCGCCACAAACGTACGACGACAACTGAAAGTAGGTCAAAGGGAGGGGGCCAAATAGCCAAAGACAGGCATTCCCAGTGCCACCAGAACTGAGGGTATGAAATGAAATTCATCTCTAGCGTATCTCTCACATACGCGCGCCCGATGGAAGGTTAAGTTCCTGAATTTGCACGAATCAATACTAGCAAATCAGATTCCAGAAAATACAACAACAAGCCATCGGAAAGACGTGGGACTGATAGAAAAAAAAAATTCAATAATGTGAATTATTATCCTTTTTTTTCAATCAGTCCTACCTCTGCAAAATGACATAAAATCACTATGCATTATCCTTATTTTCTATGAGCCAAAAAGTTTTTTTTTTTTTTTCATATTATGAATTAGATAAATATATTCGAATTTGAAGCTTCAAGTTACATATTAGCCAATATGAACTCTGGAGAATTAGTTGGTCGCCAGAGGGGGCTGGAATTAAATAACTGTTTAAGTCAAAATTCATTTAATGCAATCTTTGATTCAATAACTTTGTCTTTGTGTAAATATATATTGAGAAGAAAATGCTTTTTTCCAAAATTCCTCATTGTAATTCCTTCTTTTAAGAGAGGTTCAAAATATAGATGGTCTTTTAAAGCATCTTGCTATAATCAATTCTTGAAAACAAAAAAAAAAGTTAAATTGTTATTAGTTTCTGAGTTCGTTAAATTTACAAAATTCTGCCAAAATCTTTGTGTAAATATATTTTGAGAAGAAAATCCTTTTTTCCAAAATTCTTAATTCTAATTCCTTGTTTTAAGATAGTTTCAAAATATAGATGTTCTTTAAAAAAATCTTCTTATAATCAATTCTTGAAAATAAAAAAGTGAAATAGTTAGTAATTTCTGAGTTCCTTGAATTTACAAAATTCTAATAAAATTGATCAAATTTGTGACAGAAGTTTCTTTGTCTGTTATTCATCTTGATTTTTTCCTTTTGCACTACTTGTGGTGGATCAAGAAAGGATAGTTTTTAAAGAAATGATAGCTAACTCATTAAGAACCTCTCCCAGTTGTCAATACTTCAAAACAAAACAAAAAACTCTCATGAAATTTTAATTTATTTTGCCCAAGTTGTATAATCAATAGACTTTTGTCAAGATACTTGAACTTTTCCCAGAACTTTGTTAAATTGCTAGGGCTGCTGATTTTTTCCTCTTGCTCTTGGCTTAGAAAACCAATCTTCAAAACTATCGAACTAATCCACGCAAAAGAAAGAGATTGATTCTTTGAACGTAATCAATGTTAAGTCATATCGTTTATTTCTAAATCAAACGAGGGCGAATGGAAAAAGGAGAAACAATTGTATAAGGACTTCCATCAGTTTGTGATCAAGAGAATTCAGCCAATAGCATAATCGAAAGACAAGAAAAATAACTATTTGAATATACGAGAAGGAAAAAAATATATATTTCTTTAAAAATGACTCAGAACAGACGATCTTTTGAAAAAAATAGTGCCAAAAAATGTGTTCTTGAAGTTGTAAATGTAAGAAGAAAATTTTGATGAAAATTAGTACCGAAAGGTTAAGAACGATTGCTTTGCTATGTACATTTTTGTTCATTCTAACTCCACATATTGAATTCCAGGAAGGCAGTAAGTAAAAGAAAATTCTAATGGTATATTTTTATACATATATCAATCTTTGCAATACAACTATCATATCTTTTAGTTCTAAATCAAACGATGGGGAATAGAACAAGGAGCAAAAAATTTGTAAGAATTTCCCTCAGTTTGTGATCAAGAGAATTCAGCCAGGAATAAAATCGACAGACAAGAAAAATAACTGTTTGAATACACGAGAATGAAAAAAAAATATATGTCTTTATGAATAACTCAGAACAGACTATCTTTTGAAAAAATATTGTTGAAAAATGTATTCTTGCAGGTATAAAGGTAAGAAGAAAATTTTGTTGAAAATTAGTACCAAAAGGTTAAGAATGATTGGTTTTCTATGAACATTTTTGTTACTTCTAATCTCACAGATTGAAAGAAAAAAATAATCTTATAATTTTATGCATGTATCAAGCATAACGTTGCAACTAACAAGATATTTTATACAAATTTTATGTCGTCTTCGTTCTTAGCTCATCAAGTTCTAGTAGTCGATTCTTTACTTGAAGTATATTTATTTTCACAAAAATGACATATTCCTTTCCTGTCATACCTACGTTTACATTTTTTTGTTATATTAAAAGTTAAATTGTATTAAAATGAATTTTGAATATAGTAATAAAATTATTCAATGAAAAAATATACTATTATTTTTAGAAGGGCATGACAAAAATCATATGACATGATCTTTAAAAATGGAAGAAAACCTAGTTTGGAATTGTGTTACAAACTTGTAATGTTGCTTCTCTCCAATAATAGTGTAATTATAAGAAAGAGCGTTTAACGATCAGGCCCGTGATTGTTGACCGGGTGCTAGGTTTGTCATCTGAGAGTTTGGCAACAAAATGGATAATACTGGAAATATCCATCCATTAGGAACCGAGATGCGCCATATTGTCCCAGAAGCTTCTAGATTACTCTCCCAGGAACTATAAAAGGTGGGCAGTCTCAGGCTGCAAGGTATTCAATTGGAATCGAGAAGCTGGATCAACCATCATCGAATCCTGTGAAAAGTAATGAGCCGACAGTCAGTTGTGCAGCTAAAGAGAGGACACAGTGGAGAAGTTCAGTCAAATGGATAGACCTATGTGGGCGTAGACTGAATCTACGAAGATTCTCTCTTCTGCTGAATTCTGTCTGACCGCTTTGTGTGCAGTGATTGTTACTGCAACTGTTTTTGACTTGTAAGTTACTGTTTGCTGTAGTGTGCTGCTTTGCGTCTTCCTGTCTTCGTCTCAGCTGTACATATTTGTCGTTTGTGTATTCGTCGTATTTGTGTTAGTGAGTTTGTGTTAAATAAACGTTGTCGTCGTTTCCTATTAATGACTTCTGTATATATAACAATTTGCAAAAGGTTGTGAGAATTCAATAATGGAAATACTGTTGTATCATACGTTTAAAACCATTTTAAAAAACTATTTAATATGAGAATTTAACACTGCGAATTTGATATTATTGACAAAATAATTTTCCTTTTTTAAAATTCTCTGAAGGTCATTTTTCTCTATTAAATTTTTGAAATATGATTAGAATGCGTCTTGCTTGATTAATTCATGAAAATTAGAAAAAAAAGGACCTAAATACTCATTCCCATCTTCCGAAACATATGGGGGTTATGGTGACCTGGTGGTAAGATCTCGACTTCTGAACCGAAGGATTGCAGGTTCAAGACTCGATTCCACCTAAAAACCATTGTGTGAGGGGGTGTCTTACACGTTAAATCTAAGAGGCCAAACGTCCTCCCGCTGGTGTAGTGTGGAGAGGGGGGGTGCCAGCTCAGGTGTCGTCCTCGTCATCTGACAGCGGTTCAAAATGGCGAGATCCGTCCCAAAATAGCAATAGTGTTGCTTTACAACGGGACATTAAAATTATTAAACTAAACTAAACTTTCAAAACATATCTAAATGATTACCTTAATTTGAAAAGTATGGTAAATATATATCCATCAGACAAGGAGTTAGAAAAAAAATTAAAATGTGTATATTTCCCTTTATTATCATCAGCGATTTGGATATTTTTTTAATATTTCAATTTTGCAGAAAAAGCACAATTTAAAAACAGAATGAATAAAAAATCAAAAATAATTGAAAATAAACGAGAAATGCATAATTCTTCTACAATTTAGACGTCAAAAACAATAGTACACATATCAGAAGCTAAAATCAAAATGCTGGTTACTTGATATAAGAAAGGATTGTTTAAAAATTAAAATTCATAAACACTTTAAAGGAATGATATTTTCTACAAAGCAATGGTAAACAAATATAACTTTCTTAACTAAAAAAATACGTTTTTAAGTAATTTATAACAAAATTTCTTTAATCAAATTTCAAATAATTGATAATACGTTGGGATATAACGCTTCGGTAATTACTATAGGGGATACAATTTCCATCTTAACTAAAAACAAATATTAAAATGCGAAATAAAAATAAAAATAAAATAATAATGGCCGCATCGGAATTAATTATTTGCATATAAATAATTTTTTATACAACTAGTGTGAAAACAACTTTTATTAGAAAAACGTGTTAATGTAAAGAATACGCTGATAATTTTGCTTAAGTTATAAATTTCTTTTTTATGTTTGTAAAACGAAACTTTTATGGCAACGGTTATACTATGGGGATTTATTCGGGAAAATAATTATTATATAGAATACTTTTAGAAACGCCGTTAATGTACTTGGAAGGGGAAAAATATAATAAATAAATGCATATCTGACAAAATAATTTAACCTTGCATATTATTTGCCATGAATAAAACATGAGTTGTATGAATAATTCTACATTATCACTAATTATTCATGGTAAAAGTATACAGAATTAAAAAAAATTATCTCATGAGAGTTTAAGCTCATAACATTTTAAATTAAGTTAATTATCTTGATAAACAAGTAATTATGTTATATCCTTTGTGGGGAAATTTTAAGCCCGATTTAGGAATTTTGTTTTTCAAACGCGTGCAGTCTTTTAGAAAAATCATCTTAGATCGAGTAATTTTTTTCATCGCCAGTGAAAAAATAATCTTCTTTAACCATATACAATAAACTGGCCTTTTAATTTTCAAAATAGCATACCTAGAATCTATTTATTTGCCAAATGCTATCAAAATACATATATACTATCAATATATTACTTGACTAATTATAACTGCTAAGGTAATGTGATCATGACAAAATTACCAATGAATAACAATTTAAATTTTATCACTTATTGAAACTGTGTATAACATTTTATTCTGCTCTATAATCTATAAGCAAATAGAGTGTTTACACCATTAAAAGCAAATGCGAAAAATATATAAATGCGCATTCAGTAGAAGACTGCTACTTAATTTGATAAGAATTGTTATCGAAACTTAATGTAATTATAAAGTTATATAATTATCTTTCGTATCGTTTGGTTGTTTAGTTATATTAACATCCCTTTGTAAAGCAACACTAGAACAATTTTGGAACAGCCCTCGCCATTTTGAACCACGGTCAGATGTTCCTATTTACAACTTCAGATATTTATCCTGAAGTTGTACCCTCTCTCCTCACCATACCAGCCGGAGGACGTTTGGCCTGACAGATTTAATGTGCAAGAGACCCCTCACTTCGGTGGAATCGAGTCTCGAACCTGAAACCCTCCGGTTCCGAAGCAATACCACCAGGCCGCAGCGGCCCTTTATGCTTCTGAAGTGACACGTTAAAATATGTATTATTTTATTAATTTACATAGCTTATTGAGAGACATTTAAATTTTTAATCCAGTTTTAATTTATTAGAGAGAATGCACTGATAGATATGAAGCTGCTAGATTTAAAAATTAGCTTAAAAGAAATTTAGTCAGAAATTTAGCAGATAGTTAGTTTTTTCGATCTTCTGTTAGTGGGTTTGAAAAAAGACAATTTCAAGGCTTCAGTGCGCAAGATAGATAGTATTGCGATTGTCTTGTCAATGTATTATAGATGTGTGTCAAATCGTTGGCCAAATACTTTAATGGGCTTATTGTGTATTCTTATCTCAACTCAGATTTATGTAAGGACAATAACTAAAGATGTAAATGTTTGATAAATTTATTTAAATAAACTTCAAATTTCGCTTGTAATATCTAAAGAATAAAATTCGAATCCATTCTTGATTAGCTACTCTATATTAAGAAGCTACAGAAATGTAGTGACCAGACTTCTAGACAGAGGATAAGTTACTGGAGTCCCAACACGAACATCGCGGGTTCGATCCTTGGCGGAATTCAACTTACACATTGACATAATTCCAGCCAGTTCTACCGTCAAATTGGTGACCTCGGACTATGAACGTTCAAACAGCTGCCTTGGCGCCACCTACCAGCAGTAAACGCAACCAACACAAAGTCGTCAGATTCACTTGACGCAGCAGCGATTCCCTTCGCTCACCATAGCGCTTTCGAATTTCAATAGAATAAATTTCTTTCATTGATAATTTCACATGTTTCTAATATAAATTCATGCATTTACAATATATACATTTGATTGAATATTTATACCAAAATGAAATAAATAGAGCATCCACAGAGAAATTCTTTTTATACAGTAAAATTGCATTGATTTACAGAAATAATAATTTTCTGCATACAGTGGGTATTTTATCTTAGTTTATTTTTCCAAAACTAAAGCTAAGTTAGCATAAAATTGTTAAATATTGAGAAATTTTCTTAAAAGTTGCTTGAAAATATTCAAACTGCTTAAACTCCACTCAACATATTTTCTTTGAAGTAGCATTAGAGTAAAATTTAGCTTTATCTTCTTAAATAAGAAAGAAAAGAATGTTAAATTGTTTCCTGAAGACTAATGTAAAAGATTAAATTAAACGGGAGTATTTTGGAAAAACTGAGCTATTTTGTTATAAAAGTATTTTATTGCTCTTGATTTAATATTCAAGATTTCTGCCGGGAAGAACTAAAATTTTTCTAAAATTATCTACGGCCTATATGCAATGCTTTTGATGACTCTTATTATTTTAATACTTTCTAAAAAGTATCTTATTCTTTCTTTGAATTCTGTTAAGCAATAGAGCTTCTTTTTCCTTATTATGCTTAAGGTAACCGACTACGTTCGAAGGAAACATTTTGGAGAAATTTGATTTTTTAGTACCTATTCATGGTTTTTAGATGTATTATCACTTATAAACACTATAAATGCAAAAACATTATTTGAAAGCATAATATATTGTGAGAAATAGAAAATTTGCAACAAATTTCAATGAAATTTAGCCAAAATGGTTAACATTCTACCCAAAATTGTATTACAACAATCCTATTTTTCTTTATTCACAAGTTATAGAATATAAGTATGAATGAAATGAAACAAAATCTAAGAAACATTTTGAGATGCAAAGAAGTTACGGGTAAAAATATACGTATATATGCATTTTTTCTATAAATTTACAACTTGATAGTTCTACAAACACCCACAAATGAAAAATTATTTCACCAACACTAAAACTTTTGCTTCATTTCATCGCCTATATTATTTGAAACACACGCTGAAATTTTTATGTAGTTTTCGGGATATCCTGTTAATCGTGGATAATTTTTATGAAAATTAAAAGTTGAAGATAAAGACAAATTTTAGCTGAAAAATAAATTTTGCTGAAAATTCCACTGGATAATAGGTTAGAACTTCCTTTTCTAAGAAAAAACAAACTTTTTAAAAAGAAAAGTTTGAATTACAAGAAATAATACTTTTTTAAAAAATCACTAATGTGGCCGAATACCAGTGTTTTAACGTAGTTGGATACCTTAAATGTAAGCATGCATTGCTATTGCACTACATTTCAAAATTGTATTTTTTGTGAATTTAATTATCTAAAGAAATAATAGTAGTATACATTTTATTTATGCGGGTAGTATATAATTAGCAATAATATAATTATGTTTCAAACATCAAAATTATTTGTGTCCGCACACTAAAATAATATAATTTGAAGAATATAATTGACATATGACATCATGTATGCAATACGTGTGTCAGCTTAAAACACAAGCAAAAAAAGTCAGGAGTCTTATCCTGGTTGGTAGAGCATCAGTCTCGTAAGTGACTTCTGTCCTCGTCTCAGCCAAAGACCGACGTATTTGCTCATGGCAGTGGGGGCATGTTCAGTAGGTCGTGACTGCGAAGACCTCGAAGTTCCCCTAACCTCTGGGTGTACTGAATCAGGGATGAGTCGGTCTCTGATTTGGATCTCAATTCTGGCTTGATGATGGAGTAATGAGTTCGACAGCACCCTAAAAAGGACAGTGTCTTGTGTGTTCAAGCAAAGTCGTACTTTCACCTTAACGTTGTTCGATGACAACGAAAAATGCATACTTCTGCCTTCATTCGAAAGACTTCTACTCATTCGGGCTTGGTATGACCAAGTGGCATTTGACCCACCACCGTACACCACAAAAAAGTCAACAAGAAATGTTTGAGTTAATTTATTTCTATTATATGTGAGGACTACTTTCAAATCACTAAGTTTCAGTATTTTTTATTATATTTTCATAATATCAACTTTCAGAAATTTTTTAGGTATGTGATGAGGTTTTATCCATCTATTTGAAAAACTATTTTTCTTAATTGTTTTATCATTCAAGCAAGTTGCATTATAAAAACTGAATTTTCATCCAAAGCATATTTCTTATTAAATTGCACTGAATTATATGTTTCCCTTTATATACATTATAATTTTATTTTCTTAAATATAGACAGAATTTTCTTATGTAAAACTTCAGAAATTAAAATATAATGAATACTTTTATTCAATAAATAATAATAATAAATTATTACTTATTGAACAAAATAAAATAATTCTTAGTATGTTGTGCAGTTCCTAAAGTTAAGAATAAATAATTCATCATTTAGAAATATTTTGTAGTTGTTTAAGTGCTTTCCAATGGGAAAGAAATTGAACTTTTATCTACAAGTCAAACGCTAATATCTAAGGAATGGATATAAATACAGCTTATTTTTTAGTTTATGAACTAGATAACTTATTCCTGAAGCTATCTACAAAAGTTTAAGCAATTTATTTGATAAACCTTTAAACAAGAAGATTTTTTCTATACCTGCTTTTAGCAAAAAAAGGAATTTTTACCAATTTTTAAAACATTTTTGGGTGTTATTTAGCATAGTTGGTATTAAATCGCTCCTTTTTCTTTGCTATTTCAATTTTAAGCACCTGATAACTTTCTGAACACCTTTTACGTAAATTGGCATGAACTAAAACTTTTAACAGATTTATATTCACATAAATTGTAAAAAATAACTGTGCACAATTTAAGGAATACATATTATAACCATACATAAATAAAGTTGAGTAGAAGGCAGATAAATATAATATTTAATAGCAGAAAGCAGTTAAATTAAGTAAAATTTATAATTTTCAAAAAAAATCTATTTTAACCATATTATATTCATTATAAACATATTTCATGTTACTTTTCATGTTTTAAAATAATATTAAGCAATTTTAGCAATATAATCATGACATTAAAGAGTCTCTTCGAAACCATAAAATTATGAAAAATAATACTTTAAAATCGTTGAAAAGTTTAATTTCTCTTATCTTCTGATGTCATTTCTCAAAAATAATTTTTCATCTAGCATTATAAAATATGCTGCGCTTTAAAATTCAAGGATTTCATAAAGAGTTAATAGATTTATCAATTTCAGATTTAACATATTAAAGTTCATTTATCATATTCAAGGCTCATTTAAAAATTCAAAGTTCTTCATCGTTTTAGAAATATTTTTTTCAAAGCACCAACCAAATATTTTTTATGAGGAAAGAAAAGTGGAACAATGTATCACAATAATCACGCTTCTCATTTTACACATAATTTAAGGCAGTTGCGAAATATATATGAAGTCAGTTTCATTGCTCTTAATCGTAAGTAGGAAAACATATTTGGGTACTTTAAAGCGTTGTCATCACAAAAAAAGTAGAAAATAAAAATTCTCAATGAAAACAAATTAAGACTTGGTCCTTTTATTGCTCTTTTAAAAAATGCATCGTAAAGATTTTAATATTTATACTTCTTCTGTACAGCAATTTCACTTTTCATTGAATAATATCAGACACTTAATATTTTTCCTCCATTATACAAATCCTTTCCCAGAGCTTCTAAATTAGAGTAATAAAAAGTGAGTAATTTAGAAAGTTCGTTTTTTTCAAGAGTTCAGCTATTTAAATAAATGAGGGATTCTTATCAAGACTTTTTTATTTAAAAAAAATTTAGTCATTATTTGAAGTGGTCTTTGAAACTGGAAGGACGTTATAATTTATATTATGCTAAAAGACATTTAACAACGTAAATCACGGGCCACAGTCAAAAGTTAACAAAAATCCATGTGAGGTTAATTATTTTCTCCAACTTGAAAGCATTCTTCTCAATTAATAGATTAAAAATTGTAACTTTTTTGATTAAAAAAACTCTAATAAAAGGAATAAAAGTGAAATAATATTAAATTTCATTTTCAAACAAAGACTTATTCTTAACAAAATGCATGTTACTGAAAATCGGAAAAATTTAGATTCCATTTATTAGTTTAAGTTTAGATCAGTAAACATTTTCGAACATCTTAAACCCATGAAATTATTTATGAAAATAATTACTGCCTAAATAATAATCTAAATAACAATGTTAAATTATTGTCTTACACACATTTTTAAGCAATCAGCACAACAAATCATAGTACATTTTATTATTTATCGAATCATTTCAACTTAAAGCGAACATTTTGAAAACGGAATAAATGTTTAGCCAAAAAAAAATATTTAATGATAAAAAGAACAGCATAGATAATTTTATAGAAATTTAGTGTTTTAAGATATTATATAAAATGCATTAGAAATCCTGATATTTGGTTAGCACTTTTTTTAAATATGTATACTCATAAAGTAAATAAATACGATAATAAACATCTCGATTTCATTTATAATGGGAATGATATTACTTATTTTAATGAATTATGATTTCCATAGGGCTTCAAAAATCATTTTTGGCAGTTATGTATTTTTATGCTATTTATATAGCCAATTCAAAACCTGAAATTCATTTATTTCAATCACATAAGCAGTTTTAACTAAAAGATTGGACATTTTGAAGAAATAGTTGAAAATATAATTCTGATATTTCATTTAAATTTTATTAATTTATAACTCCAATTAAATTTCATTTACATACTTATTAAAATAGCATTGTAGCATTTGAAATCATTTTTTCTTTACATCAAAATATATTTTTCCACGTTTCTTTTTTTTCTTAGGAACATTTCTAGGATTATCTCTTCGTAGTATCCGATAGAAGTCAGCTATCATACTGGCATTCCATTTTCCTTGTTATAGTTCTTCTGTTTTCAGTATATAATGGTTAAACATTTCACCTTGTTCCTCAATAATATCAACTATATTTTTCGGTATATATCCAAGTAGTGCACGTAGAAAAATAGCTTTTAATCATTCAACACAATTTATAATCTTGAAATATTTGATTACTTATTCCAAAATAAATTTATGATTCCAGCCTTTGTTGTCTCCAAGAAAGATAATAACAATTAGCTTTGAATATTTCAAGTTTTAATTTCGTTTGTTTTACATTTTTCTCTCTCTCTCTCTCTATATATATATATATATACATGTAGGATGAGGTTATAGTCCAATAACAGCACGGTTTTGCAATAGATATTTTAATAGAAAAACGACACAGGACAGGTTCACAAACATTTAGGTTAAACGATTACAAGAAGAATAGTGGTAGAACAGAGATAGTTGAACAGCATCATATTGTCAGCCTCTCTCAGCAGCACTTCAACTGAACGTCAATCGCCAAGCTTGTCTGAGCTTCAAGTGACTGGGTGTTTTGTGCGTCCGCGCTCGTACTACGGCAGCGCCATCTGTGTATAGCCGGGGAAGGCACGTCATGCTACAGGTCGTCCTGACAATTTCAGCTGACCACAGCGGGGAGGTTATGTGAATGAAGAATCTACAAAGACAAAAAAAGACAAGACAGACAAAGAACGTAGAACACAAAATAAAAAAAAAATGTCTCTGAATAAAGCAGTGAGTGAAGTGTCAGGTTATTCTGCTCCAGAGTTTCATATGATCAGCTGCAGTGGAAGTAGAGTTTGGTCCATCATGCTGGCCAATTTTTCTGACTTCATATCGGTTATGAGGTTTAACTTTTAATACTTCGTATGGTCCAAAAAATTTAGGACGTAGTTTCAGTCCAGGACCGAACTGGGTACGTCGTATTGCTACTAAGTCACCTGTTTGATACTGATGAGCAGTCTTACGATTCTTGTTGTAAGTACGTCGATTTTCCTCTTGGATTTTCAGGATGTTTTGTTTAGCTTCGTTTCTGAGTTTCTCACGATCTGTAATAAAAAAGTGGATGCTTTCCTGTTCGAGAAGCTCAAGGATGTGCAAATCTTGTTTTGTTCTTAGTTTCACACCGGTTAAAAGCTCAAAGGGTGTGGTTTGTGTGCTTCTTGAAAGTGTAGAATTAAGAGTCTGTTGGACTGCTGGGACGAATTTATACCATTTAGTGGGGTCTTCAATCGAAAGTTTGGCCAAAACTGGAATAATGGTGGCGTGAATTTTTTCTACTTGTCCGTTACCGCGAGGAATTCCGGTTGTAATAGTCAAGTGTTGAATTTTTTCAGTTTCGCAATATTCTTGAAATTCTTTGGATGTGAATGCACTTCCTTTATCAGTTATAATGCGATGTGGATTTCCAAATGTTATTTCTTGTTGTTTAAGTTTCTCTATGGCGTTTTGTGAAGATGTGGTCTTAACGGGATAAATCCAAGTAAATTTTGTGAAGGCGTCAACTATTGTAAGAATGTGGTTGTAGTTTTTGTTAGTCGAGGGCAGTGGTCCTAAAAAGTCGACGTGATACGTACTGAAAGGGACGTCATCCTTCGGAATAGGATTTAATAATCCTTCACTTTTGCCTCGCTTTTTGTTAACAAGAATACATTCAATGCAGTTGGATATTACATCTTCTACGCATTTACGCATATGCGGGAAATAAAAACTTTGTTTCAGAATATTTTCTGTTTTATTTATACCGAAATGTCCTTTACAGTGGAAATGTTTAACAACTTCAGTTTGCAGTTGTTGAGGGACAACCAAGAGATCAGAATCGTTTACAATTTTGTATAGTATGTTATTCTTCATAATAAAGTCGTTAATTTGTTTGTTCTTCAAAAGGAGTTTGATGGAGTTTATGTATTCATCAGCTGTTTGACAGTGAACAATTTTAGAAGTTAAGTCGTCATGGGTTATCATCATAATGGGATATCGACTTAAACAATCGACATGCTGCATTTGTTTACCAGGGCGATGCACAATTTCATAGTTAAAATCTTCTAAAAACCATGCCCATCGAGCAATTTTGGGTGTTAGCTGTGCTTTGCTCATCGTTTTTTGGAATGCTGCACAGTCTGTTACAATTTTAAACTTAGGGCCTATCAAGTAGTTACGAAATTTTTTAAGAGCTTCGATAATGGCCAATACTTCAAGTTCATAACTCGAGTAAGTTTCTTCTTGGGGGGATTTTTTTTGCTCATGTAGTGAATGGGATGAAATTTATTATCGTCAGATTGTTGTAGGAGAATTGCACCGTATCCAAATTTGCTGGCGTCAGTGTGTAATTCTAATTTTGCACCTTGTCTGTAAATGTGCAATACAGGATTTTCAGAAAGTTTTTTCTTCAAAGTTGCGAACGCTGATTGTTGTTCGGGACCGAAATAGAATGGTGTATTAGCACGCAATAAGTCGCTTAATGGTTTGGCTATAATTGCATATTCTTTAATAAATTTTCTGAAGTAGCCGGTGAGTCCGAGGAAACTTTGGACTTGTTTCACATTTTTCGGCTGTGGGAAATTCTGAACAGCGGCGGTTTTATCTAAAGAAGGACTGATTTTACCATCTTCTATTATGTAACCGAGAAAGTCAATTTTAGTTTTCAAAAATTTACATTTTTTCAAATTTAGTTCCAATCCGTATTCCGATGCTGTTTTTAATACAGTGGCTAAGCGCTGTATACCTTCACGCTCATTAGAACTGGGAATAATGATGTCATCCATATAGATAATAACAATACCTTCTCTAAGCAAATCACGAAATACATTGTTGATAAATCGTTGAAAAATACTTGGGCTGTTGCAAAGGCCAAATGGGACTTTGTTAAATTCATACTGGGAATCGTGTGTTACAAATGAGGTATATTTCTTACTGTCTTCCTCCATTTCCACATG
>JAPMOQ010044264.1:0-11071 GCA_026543055.1 Argiope trifasciata
TGTCTCCTGATCAAGATGAAAAGTTCCTGTACCAAAATTTAATATAAATATTCTCATCATTTCTACCATTTTATCTTCATTTTTTAATTTTTTTACTGCAATTTTTCTTAATTGTTAAATTAAGAAAAATTGTTGCTCCTTGCATTGCTCCCATTAAAATGTTGCTCCTTGCAGTATAAATGTAAACCATATATAACATTTTTAGAAGTGTATGATATTAATGTTTTGTTTCTGATATATCTCAATTATCTACTTCTTGGAATTATTTAACCATTTAATTTTGTTTATTTGCACTATATTAGATTTAGCAATTTTTTATATTTCTTATAAACAAAGCACTGACTATTATTATTAATTTTATTCAACATGGCCAAATAATTGTCTTATACCATAAATCTACAAAAACAAACGTATTCTAAGAAAATGCATTTATTTATATTTGTTATTAATCTGCTTAAGTATGTTTAATATTTAAGGTTTTTAAGCTCATCTTTCCTAAATATTTGAAGAAAAAAAAGGGGGTTGGAGGTGGAGTCCTTTTTTATTCTTTACTTTTTTTAAATGCTGTTTCTTTCCTTTTCTGCTGTAAATTTAAAATTCTTATTGCAAATGCATCATATTTTAATCAATGAGCTAACATTTTTGTACTGTAATATAATTGTTTTGATTAAAGCAAAAACAAACTAGCAGATTTAATGATAACCTATGTATTAATTACCTGATAGTTGCAAGCATAATCAAATTTCAACAATGACTAACATCACGTCTTTTTTTTTTTTTTGTAATATTAATACACAAATGATTGCTACTAATTTAAACCATTGTACAATAAAACTGTGATTTAATTAAATTATTTTTTAAGATTTGCTGGAACTTAACAATTAATTAAAATGCTCAGAAAATTATTATTTTTTTTTAATTAAAAAAATGTTGCATAAGCTTATATTATCTTCTTGTTTTGCAATTGAACATCGAAGCAAAATGCAAAATGTTTTGATATTTCATTTGAGTGACTATATATGTATATGTAGACTGAATTCCTTTAAATAATAATAAAGGTAAATGCAGCCTGAATGGAAGACCTACTGTTGGTGACTAGAATTGAAGTAATTTTGAGTTAAAAGATTTTGTCTGTCATTAATAATCTAATGCAAAACTAAATCACTTATAGGGATATTGGATAAACTGCAATAATAAATTGAACTATGCCATTTTAAAAGTTATTATCAATTAAAAAAGTAATCCAGTAAGTTAATACTTGATGTAAAACTGTTTTTTAATCCATGAAAAACTCAATTACTTTTCATATATTCTTAGTTGAATGAATGTGACTTATTTCCAAAAATGTTGTCATCGTACTAGATAATAAAAGAATTTACATGGTTAAAAAGCTAAAGTATTTAGAATTTGAAAAAAAAAAAATTATGTACAATTTACAATAGGTCTATGCTTAGTTTGGAAATTTATTTGTTATTTAAAGCCCCCAAAGGGGGGGGGGTTGAGATTACACTATGATTTAGAAGTATTACCAAATGTTTTTGTAGAAGATGAAAATAATACTTGTCAAAAAAAGATTTTAACTATTTCCTGTGCAGTAGCTATAAGTTAGCTATATTTTCACTTCATTTTATTGTACCCAATCATTTTGTAAATTATATATTTTTTGTTTATTGTTAATTTTGGAAGGAATATCCATATTTTTTACCCTATACTGTTTTTATATAAATTTTTGTTTTATTAATAGTCTGTTAAATTCATAAACTTTACAAAATTTTCTAATTCTACAGGGACTAGTGAGAAAGTTTTGGAAACTGCTGCATCTCAGCTGAAATCAATGTGATTCTTTAATCATCTATAATTATCATTTTATTTGGTGTTGCTCAATGTCTGTTTTATATTTTTTATACCAACTTCTTAATTGAATTGTTGGTTGCTATGTATTTATTGCATCAGTGTATGTTACTATAGATTTTTAAAAGTTGATTGTTTCCATGATGCATATGATATGTTGCTGTTTAATAAATGTCGCTAAATTGTTAAGTTTTGTCATTTTTTCTCCTTTCCTCTTTTTCTCTATTAGATGAATACATAAATTAAGTATTTTTTGTAAAAATATTAGCTGAACAATGCTTTGCTTGTGTTAGAATTTTTTATTTTAAAAACTTTTCTTTCATATTTATTCTCATGAAGTAATTTATCTCATTTTTAATTATCTTTGTCTGGTGATTTACATTGTTTGTGTTTTAAACAGATTTAATGACTATAATAAACAAATTAATTGTAAAGTTCAAGAAAGATAATAAAATAGTAATTAATTCAGATAAAATAATGTAATTATACTTGCTCTCCCTTTTTATATACTAAAAAAAGAGTTAATATTCTACTGACATTTTTAAAATTTGTATATAACTTATACTGAACTTGTATGCATGTCAAATTTTAGTGTAAAATAAAAATTTTGGAAGATAGGATATTTTTTTTCATATTGATGAATATACTTTTTAAAAATGTCATAAAAAATTATTTTATATTTATTTGTAAAATATTGACAGAACAATCTTTTATTTGTTTGTTTTGTGTATTGAAAATCCCCAATGAACTATTTTTTACATTGATGCAAATAAAAGAATTAAATATTTTAAATAATTGTTTTGTAGGTCTATTTTAGCATAAATATATGTGATTACAATTACTTAAATACTAGAAGACTTACTGAAACATGAAACTTTTTAGCAGAATGCTTTATATTAGTGAAGAATATTACAAAAAAACAATATATATAGAGAGAGATAGAATACCTGTCCAAATATATGCTATTTTGAAAGTTGTATCTTGTTTAAATTCACATATTTTGAAAAGCAAATGGTTAATTTGCATCTTTACTCCAAAATTTAAATGTCTAATGCTTGTTAAGAACATGCAGAACAGATTCAATTTGGCATTTTTTTTTGTAAAAATTAAAAAATAGCTTGATTTATTTAATAAAGATGTTAATTTAGATTATTTCTAGTCTAATGTTCTAAAGTCAAAGGAATTTTCGATTCTTGGAGAATTTTAGGAATAATTCTTGTATTGTCACTTGGTAATTTGACATCGAAAAATGGATTTACTATCAGCAAAGATATGCTTGTTGAAACTAAAAGTAGATTCTTTAATTGGCCTAAGAGTTGATATGATATCATAAACAAAAATGAATGTATTTTTAATTCTCAGTCTAAAGAGATTTGCTGTAATATACAAAATTAGCATAAGATGTATTATGAAGAAAAAGTTTGGATGAAAAAAAGAAAATTAAAAATGTTAAATAGCTTTGTTAATTAAATTATTGAAAAAGGGCAAAAAAAAGGAAACTGATTACTGAAAAATTTGCTGAAATTGATATTAAATTTATGAATTGGCAAAAAAAAGCATTAAAAAATTTGTAATTATTTTTTGTTAAATTACGATCAAATAGTTTCATGATATTTATTCATTAAATCATGATAGCAAGAATGTTATTTTGTGTTTTATTTCAGTCAAGCCCTGAATTTTACATAACCTTAATGAGCATATAAGTGATAAATACTTTTTCCCTTATGGGAATTTGCCTTCTAAACTTCTAGGCAATAATAAAGAGATATAGTTTATTATGTATATAAATATTCATTCAGTATATTATTATTTCAGTTAGTGTTGAATTGTTGATTAATTCCTTACCAGCGGGTGACCGAGCTCCGCTCGGAGAAAACAGGCATCGAAGCTAACTCGAAGATTTAAATTTTCAATTGTGATTTATCAAAACCATACATGCCATAAGAAAATTTGTGAAACCATTGGTGAAAAGATAACCGGTTAAACCTCGGCTTTTCATCGTCCACCAGCGATGTCATGTCTTGATGTTCCATTGGAAATCCCCATCTGCACTGGTCTCTTCCATGTTTGCTGACCATGCACGGAGCGTTTGGGTTCATATCATCACACGGGTTATGGATCATCCATTTCGAGATCAGTTCCTTGAGTTCCGGGTCATTTTCTGAAAACTTTATTAGTTCGCCATATTGGCTATAGATGGCAGCACGTTACCGCTTGAAACCTATTAGCCAAAATGGCGAACTAATAAAGTTTGAAAATATCCTATCTGTAACTCCGAACCGCTTGACCGTAGCGCTTCAAAACCGGCGCCAATCGATTCCTCGTGGCCAAAAACCCCAGACCCTCAAGTTTACCGGAGTTTATTAATTCTGGGGCGATTTTCGACTTGACAACCATTCCTCGTATTATAGTATATATTTATCCCTCATTCCATAGATACATTGATAAAAATTGGGAGAGGGTATTGATATTCTTTAGTAACTAATACATGAGTGCTATTTGCATGTTTCATCATACACTGCTGGTAAAACACTTTTTTTTTTTTTTTTTTTTTCAGATTTAAGTGACGAATTTGTAAATCTTTACCAAAAATGGTGGAAAAATTACCTTATTAGTTAGAAAAAGAAAAAATGCATCATATTAAATTTTATGAAGAGGCTCCAGGAGGAAATATTTGATTGCCATAAAATAGGAAGTTCTTTTAAAATTTCGTGCCACTAGAATACAAATCGTATATATTTATACCAAATGATTTCCATTTTACACATATTTGAATTTTTATATAAAATAATATTTTCGAATGGAATGTATAGTTACTAGTACATGTATTGTATACAAGAAATCTTGCTTTCATGAACGACATTTCAAAAAGAGAAAAAAAAAAAATTGCTAGCAATTTTTTGTGCAGGATAATCTTGTTGAAGCTTTTATCCAATCCTATTACAAGTTATTAGTCATTGACAAATTTCACTTGTTCAAATTATATATATGTATATATATCTATACATAATTTTCAAAAAAAAGTAGCAGTTACACTTCTGATTCAGAAATTGTTGATTGATCGTGGGGGGGGGGGACTTATCTGTAACTTTATATCACAGAGATATTCAAAATAATGGGAATATAGATTATCTTGCTAGAGGGTTTCTTCCAATCATTAGCAATCTTCAAAAAGATAGTCTTTATCATAGCGGTACTAAAAAGAAGAAAACATCAATGCACGTGTTTGATGACTTACAAAAAAATGGAAGGTTACATTTTTTTTTAAATTGTAATGGTTGGCATTTGAGATAAATTCAAATATATATTTAATAATTTTGTAATCCAAGAAATAATGCGAATGAAAAGAAATTGGTAATTACTAACCTTGAATGAATAAATACCGAATTTTTAAAAAAGTCTGTAATTGCATAATTGTAACTTTAAAAATTATCTTTGAATCGTATACTTGTAAAGCGATATAAAGTACTTTTAACTACATTCCCCCCCCCTTTTGTGCCAAGTAACCACTAAAAAATTCAAGATTTTAATGAATACCCCATGGCCGGCCATCTGGAGGGTGCGGCGCATGCTATGCACCAGGGCCCGGGATTGAGAAGCTTCCAACATGATCAAGAACTAAAATGGCGACGGGAAAGCAACCATGCTCTATAGCATCTAAATAGATTATACTCCTGATATTCCCCATAATGAACAAACATCAGTCATTATTAGATATACAAATTTTTAAGAGAAAAAATTAACTATAAATGCTTCGTTTATTGAAGTAACGGAAAGATTGACAGAAATTCCATCGAAAAGATTAAGTGAGCTTGATTTAGATATTGTAGAATAAATTGCAGGGGACAGTCATATTGCAATGGTTGCAAAATGAAGGGGAACTATAAGAGTGTACAACATAATCTGAAATAATTGCTCAAATCTCTCATGTAATTAATGAGCCCTGTCTATCATATTTTTTTAAAAAAATTAATTTGTGATGCCACTCCTTTATATATATATATTGCAGCGTTTATAATGGTTATTTTCTTCATTTACAAAAATATTATTCTTGAAACATCAAACGTCACTCGTTGGGAAGCCAAAATAGGTTAAACTATTTCAAGCAAAAACAATTGTTCTTGATTGGTTTATTTTAATTTGGTCAATAAAATTAAAACTGAAATCCAAAATTGAACACAGTTGTAGACGAATAAAAAGATGCAGCACACAATTTCAATATTTCAAAACAATTTTCTGAAAGACGAATTCAAAAAAGAAAAAGATTATATTCTGTAATAGCTGAAGATGAAAACCCAGTAGAAGATAGATGTTATTTTTATATCTGTAATTGATACTGCTATTATACAGGGAGGGGGGGGATAGGTCTAAAAGTACCATAAGTGTCCCTAAATTAACGATAATTCAGAGTCGTGCGGGAATCGGACTCTAAAATACATACATCACCCATAAAAAGAATACTCACATCTTCAAAAGTCATATGCAAATTATAAGAAGCCACTAAATGACACCGATAGTAAAACACAATGACGAGAGTGTAAGAAAGTGATGTATAAGTAATATAAGCAAAGAAGTAACATTGTTCGCAAGCGCTTTATAAGCCTTTCAGTGCAATAACCGCATAATTAAGACGCATTTGGACGATATTTTTACGTGGTAGAGCTATCGGCCGTCTTGAATGAGGGCGTACACTGCTGGAAGTATTCGAGGAACGTGAAATCATCCAGAGTGTCATCTCCAGACTTTAGCAATGATTTCAAGATGATAGTAATGTGAATAGACGTTACAGCACAGGTCACACCCCCCCGAATTACAATGCTGAAGGAGAATCAATATTTAGCAATTACTTCTAAAAAAAACTGATGGAGGACATCATCAGACCTGTCTCGTCAACTCTCTTCAGCCACTGGTACAACAGTTTCAAGATAGACCTTGTACAGGCGCTTAAGGCAGATTGGTTTATATGCTCTTAGGTCTATCAGTTATGTTCCACTTACTGTAACTGGATGTAGCCTACGGTTAGCCTGGAGTAGAGAGCATGCATTGTGGACACCGTAACAGTGAGCTTGTATGATGTTTTCCGACGAGTTCAGATTTAGCTTGCAGTCTGATTCTCACTGGACTTTCATATGGAGAACACCAAGTACCCGTTACCACCAAGAGCACATCATCGAAATACTCCGTTGTAGTGGTGCAGGAAGGTTCGTTTGGGTAGGAATTATTCTGGGTTTCAGAACTGACCTGCATTTTCCAATTGGAACCATGACTGACCAAATCTAGCGGAACATCATTCTGGAACAACACATACGTTTGTTTCGGGGTACCATGTGTGCAGAATTCATGTTTATGGATGACAACGCCCGTCCTCACTATGTAAAGATTGTAAGCAAATATTTTCAATCTGAGAATATCACCCGTATGGATTGGCAAGCATTCCCATCCAACTTGTGTGGGATACGCTTGGAAGACAAATTTCAGCCCGTCCACCACCTACATGTCAACCGGAACTTCATGAGAGGTGTAATATTCCCCAAGTTCAGGTCGATAATTTGAAACTCAGCAAGATAGTCGTCGTACGGATTTATTGCATCGTCTGGGTGACATACTATGTATTAACCATCATACCAACCATATAATATTGGCTATTGTAAATAGGGGGGTTTTTTTTTGTAATTTTTTCTAGGAGTAAAAAAAATCGCAATTTTTATTAATGATATCAAACATGTATCATTTGTCTCTCTTTACCTTGCGTTTAATAAATAATCTTTAAAAATAAATCACATTTGCTTTGACTCTTTCTTTTTCTGAAATGGCATTATTCTTAATTTATGGAGATAAGCGTATTTCAAATACATCTCTGACTTTTTTATTAAAAAAAAATTAGAAAAACAGGAATTAGAAAATTGTTCCAAAATCTTTGTAAAGTTTCATAATTGCGGTGCAAATGTAAATCTAATCCAAGAAATTGCTTTAGGGATTTGATTTCGAATAAAAAGAGTGCAACTAACTCCCAAGACATATAGTAACACGTTCTAAATAATTATTATAATGAATGAATTCTAAACAATTATTATAATGAATGAATTCAAAATTTATTAACTGTTTTAAAACTTCTATTTACGTTGCCAGTTACTACGGCAAGCGCTGAGCATTCTTTCAGCAAAATAAAATGATTAAAGAATTGCCTTCGGTCAAGTATGTGTGCAGAACGCTTAAATGCACTTGCTGTAATAAGCATCGGAAAAGAAATAGCAAATATTTTTCTCTAAAGTAATTAATAGCACAAATAAAATCGTGCCTTAAATAAACATGCAATGGTAATATATGTTCGCAATTGTAGGGGTTTCTTTTTTTATTGTTGTTAAAAAAATTAAGGCCCAAATGTTTTCTGAATCCTCCCCTCTCCCCGCTTCTTATAAAGAAAACCGGCTCTGGATTACCCACATTGCAAACCTCTTTAAATAGTAATAAATACAAAACTCACTTTTGAAACTATGTTTCTCTATTTGTGAATATGAAAAGAATGGTACAAACTAATTTGATAGAATGTCATATGTGTCCTTACGTAAAAATTGTACACTTGTATGAAATGCTGAATGTTTAGAGGAAAGGGAGCAGGCCCGTGATCATTACTTTGTATCGTATTGCGGATTCTGATTAAGGGGTAGGAGTTTCCAGCTTTTTTTTTTTTTTTTTTTTTTTTGTAAGCAACCAGAAGGGATCGATTTCATTGCTCAAATGTGCATAACAGGAACGAAAACCTTATGTCAACTTTTCTATGAAAATTTAATGTTGAAAAATCTGTCATTGATCAAGCATAATTGCGAAGGCTAGTAGATTTTAGTGTGAGAGGCAATAAACCTAACTTTCATTCTGTTACTTTGAATGCCAACTGTACCTCATACCTAACCCTTTCCTCAGGGCAGGCCACCCAGTGGGTGCTATGCACCCGCGGCCCCACGATTGAATGGAGCCCTCCATCGTGATTAAGAATTAAAAAAGAATTCCGAGCAATAATAACGTTACACTTGCTAAAATTCTACAAGTTTGCTTCCATGTAGTTTACTGAGTATCGACTAATGCCTTTATTAGGCAAAAATCTCAGTGATATCTAGAAAAAGGTGGGAAAGTTCATTTTTGAATAAAGAAATCCTTTCAGATATGTGAAGACAAAGCGGCGTGTCCAGCGCCCGAAATCGAGGCTGAGACTGGATTCAAATGGACTTGTAAATCATCAGCTATCTACTTTTGTCTAAATCTAATGTAATATTTTTTTACAATCTTTTACATTCAGTTACTAAATATAATAAATTCTGAACGCTCTTTCAGCAAATTAAAATTAAATAACGAATTGTCTTTCATCAAGCATATGGGTATAGTGCTTAAACGCTTTTGCTATACTAAATATCGAGAAATGAATTGGAAAAATTGTAATTTCCGTGGAGTAATTAATATGAAAAACGAAATTATGCATTATTAAATAAACATTCAATATCTTTTTTTTTTCTTTTTTACTTTACTTAAAATTTAGGGCCCCTTAATACAGAAGGCCGGCTCTGCCTTTCCTAAGACTACGCAAAGAAATCCCTACTAAAATCCCATGGTAAAATTCATTGAAAGTGGAAAATACGCTATCTTCTGCTTTTGTGTCGTGATGTAAACGCACATCAGTTTTATCTTTTCGATTCTTAGAAATAATATGCCTTTCGTGATGAAATAAATCGAAGTTTTAAAATTTCTTCAATTCGGCCCCACTGTAATAATTATATATAAATTCTAATTTGGGGTAATTTTGTGCACACACAAAAAGCTTAGCTATAAAAATCTGTGTAAAATATCTCAAATTGTTTTTAAAATTAGTTTTAGTATTAATTTAAAGGCCTTTTATATTATTAAAGGTAGCTTTTATATTTGCTGTAGATATACCCTGGAGGTATAAAAAAAAACTAGAGATCCTTGAATATATGGATTATTCTTCTGTTATCCCATATGCTTGGTTTAATGCCATTTTACGACGTGAGTTAGCCAAAAAATCTTTTTTTTTTTCCTTCCTCCTCCGTTTCTTCTTCTTATCCCTCAGGCAACAATTTGTTCCAAAGAAAACAAATTTTTACGAGGAAACCTTGAAGACCCCTTGCTTTTCTCCAGAAAAAATATTGCTTCACCTTGTGTAATATAGTTTTTGTAAATAGGATCTAGTAAGTAAATAAGACCATTCACTGCCCTAAAAATAATAAATGTAATAAATAAATGTATTAATAACACATCTATAAATAATTCGATAACAGGGTTTCTAAAACTCATCGTGATTCGATCGAACTCAATGGCATTATAGTTGGTTATTATACCATGTACATTCCCGTCCAGGTTTCATTGAAAATCGGTGGTAGTGTTGGTTTTCGAGTTTCTACCCTTCGAGTTTTTTTATACTTAGATAATTTAGTATTTCTTTTCTGTTCTTCTTTTATACTTTTCATTCTCTAAATATATAGTGACACCTGAGTGCAGTGTCAGAAGAGAGATAGCAAACCCAGAAGCCTGCAAGCTAGAATTCCTCTGACTTTTAAACGTAGTAAAGCTCTATGACCCGTTTTAGGTTTCGTAATTTAATAAAAAAATATTGAGTATGTAATCTATGTTCTTTCATTTCATTAAGCGGATCCAGCATTTGACATTAATCAGCAAGTATAGATTCAAAATATTAAACCAAATCAAATCAAATTTTATTGATCTAAGTTGTATTTTCGAGCCGTCGTGCTTACTTGCCGATATACAAACCAACAAATGATTCTTCCTTTGGTAGATAAGCATCAAAATTTAGGTAAAATCCTATTTTAGCCCACCTCTGGCGACTTTCTCAAAATCTCGCCAAATTGAAAGTATTTGATTCGTGGGTGGGTATTAAACTTCGCAGCGATCGGATGTACAAAATAAGCGCTCCGTACGGTTGCCGCATTTCTCTTCAGATGTTGTCAGGGTTGACATTCGGAATCATTATCGCTGATTATTCGACCCAAAATTCAATACATTTCAAAATTTTTATGATAAATCTTCACACTAAATTTCAACCATATTTCTCATTATTTTTAAATAATCGTGTCCATATGCTTGCTGGTAGACAAGCGCCCTCTCAATGGATTTCGTAAAAGTTTTGATAGACAACAAAGAGTTTGTATTAAAAATACATACGAGATTTCATCGCTTTTGCTCAATGCGTTAA
>JAPMOQ010044267.1:1055-12504 GCA_026543055.1 Argiope trifasciata
AAATTTCAGTGATAATATTTCGGTTATAAAGTACAATGACACTTCAAAGATCAAGCTGTGTACAATTGTTTGTACAATTTCTTTGCTAAAAAGTGATCCGATTGTAAATTTTATTTCCCTGTTCTATTTTAAAACATGATTAATGTGATTGACTTTTTGTCCGAAGGTATATTAAGTCTTATTTTCGAAACCCTTTCTTAAAAAAGTATTAAAGTATGCTAGTATATGCTAGAAATTTCTCAGGCTGATATCAACCAATGAAACGTCTAACCACCACGAACAAAGAATTAAGCAATCGTATATCATGGTGGAAAGCTAGATGAATCGACTCGCTTTGACAAGTAGATCTTAAATCAGAAAACATGATAGAGCGCAGGATTTGAAATTGTCCTAAAGAATTTTAATGTAATTTAGTTTAGAATTTAAATATAATTTGAAGTTAAAAAATCGGTCAGTTTTAAAAAACCTTTTCTTCAAAATTCAACACTTAGTTGAATGAAAGGACTGTTTACAATACTAAATGAAATCCAAGAAAAGACTTATCAATAAGACGATTTCGTTACAAAGTTACAGAATTATAATTGCACACAAAAGGAGATGCTAAATTCTAGGCTTACTTTGGATTTTCTTCAATTTTGATGATAAAACTTGAAATTAAACTGTGGTTAATATCATATCGGATGTAGTCAAGTTTCATATCAAATTTTCTACACAATTAAATCCAATTCAGTATCCTATAACCCATTGCTGATTTTGAAATCTAAGACCAGAAAAATAATTTCATAAACTATTTAATGATTAAGGAATGGCGAACACTAACGACCCATTTATTATATTTTTGAATAATTTTTTTCTGCTCGTAAAAAATATTCAATGATGCTGACAAATAAGAAATTCAGATTGAGAGATAATTTATAGGATTCGACTCACAGAAATCTTTATTTTCCGTTTCTGCTTTAAAGAAAGGTGAATACAGTATTGTCGATATAGAATTAAATGTTAAAGAAAATGATTCGTAAAATTTAAACTCTGACCGGCATTTAATTCTTAATTAGTTTGTGATTTAATTTCAAATATTCAAACTTACGAAATTTTGCCAATGCTTTTTTTTCATGCAACATATTTTATCCGAATTTTTCTGAAAGGGATTCGAAAAATCTGATACTTGAATCATTCCTATCCAACACTTTAGCCTATTGTTTTGAATTTTAATTCCTTTTTAAAATGCAAAACTGCCGCATTTTCTTAAGTTTTCTAAATTTTAATTATGATTTTTTTTGAACATCCAATGTACTTCATCCCACTAAAGACATTTAACTTATCTGCGTATATCCTTGATGAAAATGGCACAAATAAGCATCCGGCGTATTAATCAAAACAATAATCACTTTATTAAATGCTTGCACTATGAAAAAAGTGATTTAAACAAACTCGTATTTATACCCTATTTGTATCTTACAGCTTAACCTGAACTTTATCATTTTATTCCCTTTTTAAAAAAAATCGAAATTCCCTCTTCTAAAAGTTTCTGAATTTTAACAATCTCATTATGAGGATCAAATATACTGCATCCCATAGGGGATTGCATTGAATCAATCTCCATAAATCTATGATAATTATGGGTTAAATAACTATCCTTAATATTAATCAACCTGATATTTATAATTGTTTTCACTTTTCTTTTTAATGACCTTTTTCAATATAGATTTATTTAACCTCCTAATTATATATCGATTTGGCGACTTCTATAATAACGGAAAACGAAATTATTAATTAATAAATTTAAATTTATTTCGAAAATTATCGCAGAGATTCAGCTACATCATTTATTTCATATCAAATTTTTGACGGTACAGAAATAATTCTTGAACGATTGCCTACCTTTAGTTCATTTTTTTTCCTAATTTGTAGCTTTCCAAATTTTAATTATTCGGATTTTAACTATATGAAACATTTTAGGATGCATTTAAATCATATCCCAAGGTAGTCTGAATGAATAGGAAAGATTTATCGCCTAAATGCCTTGCAGCCGGTTCTGAACTGCACATATTCTAAAATCATCAGATCTTACTTTGCTCAATGAAGTTCAATGGAGATGTTATGCTGATGTAATCACCCTGCTCTCTATTTTGTTTCATTGTCTTCATTGCTTCATTGCCTGCTTTTATCCATAAATTCTTTATCGGGGAAACTGGATCTGTAAACAAAACAATGTATTAATCATCTGGAAGATAGTTGTGGGAATTTGCATGCGAATTAAGTCAGTCAGAAATTTCGATTTCGTCACACTATGCAAATATAGAGATTTGTAAAATGTGTAGCTGTTCCAACTAATCAAGAGCATTAAATTATGATTGTTAAATATAGATATATCGAAATTTTAAAACGAGAAGTAAAGTATCAGTATTTAAGTCGCTTATTACAACGAGAATTTGAATTCATTTTCAATTGCTCATTAGTGGCTTGTCATTTAATTATCATTGGTCTTCACTTTTAATTCAAGATTAAGTGCTCTCCCACTAAAAAGGCAGTAAAAGCGTCGCAACAAATTGCTTCAAATAAATAAAATTTTTAATCTGGCTTCCAGATAAATTTTTATCAAATCTACATTTTCTTAGAAATTTTGTCAATGAAGTGAATTTCGTGAAGAGCAATTCAGTCATTTATTTACTTTTTACGAAAATTAGGTACACGAAATTTAGGATAGTGCATCGATTCTTCCCATTAAAAATTTCTATTTATTTAAAAATTATGAACTAGGAAAGTAGTTTGACAAATGGAGAAAGCGAATTAACACAAACAATTTTTTTTAAGTTTAAAGTCTCAAAACATTTTTGTATACAAAAGTTCAACTCGCAATAAAAAGAAAAATTAAAAATAGAGGATTACAATACTAAAATTTAATTTCAATAATTTAAAGAATGTTATGAGCAATTGTAAACTGGACATGGTATTTGAATTCCACAAAACTTAAATTTTTATGATACATTTACAGCTTTATTAAAATTAGTTTTTCTAACTTAAAATACAATGTATATAAAAGTATTACTGATGGAAGATCAGTAGATTTCAGATATAAATTTTGTTTTAATATTTAATTCGAATTGACTACAAAAATCAAGATTACAAATTGAATCCAAAACATTGTAGTAAAATATTTTAAAAACTTTATTAGTTTTTTTTAAACTGTAATATTTACCTTTAATTATCTTGAAAATACGTACATATAACAAATTATTACCGTCTAAGTGTGCGATTATATAGATCGAATAATTAAAATAATGAAGATTATTGTTGTTGAAAGTGTAGTATTGAAATATTAGAAAATTACGTGTAAAAAGGATTAATAAAATTGCTATGTTTTGAAAAAAAAAATGCTCATTTAAACTGATAGATCTTATCATAAAAATTTTATTTAATAATTACTGATTTTACCAAATGTTGGCATACATAAAATTTAATGGAACTGAAATTATATCAAACTTTTTCAAGTTTAAAAATTTCTTAAATATTTAATTAGATACTAACCACAATTTCGTCCTTTTTCCTAAGTGAAAAATATTCCAAAATAACTTTCTATAACATTTACAAATTTTAAAATTCAAAATGGTTCCTTTTAGGGATAACAGTTTCATATCCACAGATTAATTATTATTTTTGGTTGAAGTGTAGCACGGTGTGCCCCCGAGTTTCTCGCCAATATGACAACCCAACGGAACTTTCTTACAGTAACCCTAATTCTGTTTTGTTTACTACTTTTTACAATATTTGAGTTGTTCATGAAGTACAACGTTTATGATAAATTTAATACTTAAAATATCGATTTCAGATGATTTAAATTTCGTTTATTGTTTTAATTTAACATTTATTATACAAGGAAAATTTAGAATAAAATCAATATTAAAATAACATTTCAATTTTACTGTTGATATTTACAAAAAAAATTTCGTTTTCCCAATTTTAATTATTACTATGCGAATTCGCAAATCGTCTGAAAACGTAATTCACGAAATCGTCTGCGTTTTCGTATTGAAAGAAGTCTGCCATAGAATTATTCGCAGTTCTCGTAATTCTTTTGGTGCTCCAACGTTTGGTTCCCTCGAAATATTATGTCTGCAATCGTACAGGAATGGATATCTGGTAGTTGGGATGGTAGGCACTACTTCGAACCTGCTAAATGGATGAAGAGCGAGTGGAATATATATATTTCTTATTACTTAATGAGGCTTGAAAAGAATGCTATGAGTGTTATGAAGTGTTGAATGTTTATGAAAAGATTAAACAAAACAAGTAAATACATAAAAAATTCTGTATAATATTCGTTCCTATAACATTCTTTATTCTTACTTGTAATATTATTATGCACTATTCCTTAATCAACACCGTCCATCTGTTCAACTTGCTAGCGAAGCTGCTGCATTCCCGCTCAGTAGGAAAGCGAAGCCGTAGGATGTTTTAAAAAATACTACCTGGTAGTTAAAAAATACTACCTGGTGCCTTCTACAGATACCGGGCATCTGTAGAAGGCATCGGGCAGTATTAAACAAATAACTATAATTAGTTAAACATTTTAAATAAAAAGGCGGGGAAATGGCAACCGTAACTGTTCTGCTGAACAGTTTATTTTGTCCGCCATCTTTGTTGGCAACTTGGCATCCTTGGAGCAGCAAGGGGCACACTATTTTACACTTTTACCTTATTTTTTTAACTAAACGCATTAAAATCAACGTTAACTTTGAACTACGTTGTTTTTAAATTCTTGTTTTATTTTAAATCTTTCTTTTTCGATGTTCTATTTTAATTTCCTTCTGTTAAGTGATTCAGTATTGTTCATTTGCTTTCTGAACAATCTCTGAAAGCAGACCCAAATCAAACGGAGACAAGAAAAATAAAGTTCTTACAAAGTAAACCTGAAACAAATGTATGTTGGCAGTGACCGATTCAGCTAAGGGCAATTAATCCCTATTTTCTCCACCTGGGTGACGGCAAATGTTGACAAACACGAAATCTTAATTCAGAACTTTAAATGACCAGACCTTCAGAATTAAAAAGCAAAACAGTTGGACGGCTCAATTCCACCGATACTTTGCATTAAGTTAAATTTGATATTTAGGTTTTTCTGTTCATTTAGTTATTCTTCAAAAAGTTAGTTGTGACCAGGTCAGAATAAAAATTTTATCAGAAATGCAATTTTAGTGCAAAATGTTATTTGAATTTCTTGGCCTTGAAAATTTTAAAAGGCTCTTAAATTTACTTTTAAACGACTACAGATTGAAAGTTTCCTTTGTATCAATAGCTGTGATTTTAGTAACTTTTAAGAAGAATATAAAATTATAAAATACTACGTTTTTCAAAAAATTATATTGAGTTTGATATGATGAAATACTATATCGGTGATGGCATTTTTCATTAGAAGAATGCTTAGACAAAATTGTAGTATGGTCTCCAAAGATCAATGGTTTAAATATATTATTGGATTTAACATCGTTAAAGTCGTATAGTCAGCAATTTTCTTACCAAACAGTTTCCGAACTTATTGATACAACTTCATTATGTTTTGAAATCAAGCTTTGTTTTTTAGCTCTCAATAGTTAACCTATTTAAAAATGAATAATGATATCACGCAACACAAAAGAATGCTTATATGAATTCCTCATTAAAAATTAGCATTAAATTTATAAGACTTGGTAAACGCAAAATTACTTACCCTTTAAATATTATAAGCAGGGAACGACGCATTCACTACAGCAATCTTTGAAACAATACTGTTTTTAAAACAAGTATATGCAGCGTCTTGAAACTTTGACGTCTATAAACTTCGTATATACCTCAATTATAACTGTTCTGACATTCTAAAGACTCGATGTAGATAGATGAAGTCTTAGCCCTCGAATTCCTTATTTCGTGGCAACTGATTAGGAATCAACATACGACCAATAGCATTTCAAGCACATTTTTCATATTCCAATATCTAATCCGGGATTTAAACCTTCTTTTGGCAAGTTAAAATGTGAGCTGCTGTAGGGTTATTTTTTTTATCTCATTCACAATGCTATGTCCTCAGTTAAAGAGTTTGATTCTTTCTAAGCTTACAAAGATGCGACTAAGTGTTTTCCTATGTAGTCCTTATTATAAGGCAAATATAAGCTGAATGTACTCTTGGAGCATCCATCAATTTGTCGTCTATAATAATGTACAGTTATGCAACATTTTATGCATATATTCGTTTCATATGCACTGCGTTTTTTGCCCTCTTTAAACAGAGCTCTGTCAATAAAACGACTATTCAACCTTTCTGAATGTCTTGCATCTCCCGAAGCAAATCATTTATGTCAGTTTCTTTCAGTTCTCATTATTCTAAAGATATTTTCATACAACTGTCCAATTGTAGATAATTCAAATGCTTATTGAAATCCCAATGGAGAAATATTCAATACTCAAAATTACATTTCACAGAACAGCTTTCAACATGTTTGAAACGTATGACAAATTCGCATAGACTGAGAGTTGACGGGAATGTCAAGCTCTGACATCATCTCAAAGGGACAGCGACACCTACCACTTCGATTTCTCTTCCTTCCTAGCGGCATAAACTATTTATAAGAATTCTTAGAATTACCTTCATAAAATAGCAAGTACCCCATATAAAAGAAAAGTACAGAATAAATCATAAATAATTCCCTTGAAAAAGCCAACAATGATGAAGAAAATCATATTAAATTTTCCGAACCATTAGTGATGGTTTGGATATTTCAAACTATTGCTTCGTCCGTGTGTAGTCTTTAAAAAGAAAAATAATTAAAGGTTTTGACAATGAAAACAGTGAGATTGTCCATCGTTCCCCTTTTTGTTAAGAATTAGTAATTTGGAAATCTTGTAGGATTAAAAAAACTTTATCGCATACTCAGTACCAAAGAATGTGTGTTTTAAACACATTTTTACTAACCGATTGAAACTAAAATTTAACACAGGACTACAAATGAGGTCAAATTTATTGATGTCGCTAAATACACGTTTTCTGATATCATTACAATACTAAAATAAATCGAAGACGGAATATATGTGCAATGTAAAACTATGGCAAGAAAAAAAAGAGTATATTTCAGTACGATATACCAAAGATGTATTCTCAATATAAAACTAAAACAAAATTTGTGATCTGAAGGAACCCAAATATTAAAAAATTGTTCAAACAGAGTGAAATATTTCAATTGAATTTTTGAATTAAGAAGCAGAGGAAACAAAAATCAAATTTAAAAAACTGCATCGCGAAGCTCAATTCGAACCAATTCCTCTCATCACAAGCAATATCAGTGCGTTAACCACTATGCAGATGTTCGTATATCTGAAAGGCATTGACAGATTCTACAGATGTTCGTATATATGAAAGTCATTTACACATTCTACAGATGTTCGTATATCTGAAAGGCATTGACATATTCTACTATCATTACATTACTAACTATAATTCGAAAATTGTGTAAATGTGCCACATAAATTAATTGCAAGCCAAATAATGTATTTAAATACAACAAACCAAAGATTTATTCCCTATTTAAAACTAAAATCAAAATTTTTGGCTTGAAAAAAATAATATTCAAAAATTATTGATAGAGTTATTTCCGGCACAGTGATGCCCATAAGGTCAAGACCAAAAAATAAATTCTTTGCTTAATCCCTGGAAAATCAGTCACTCATGTGGCTAATTACCGACTGACTCATACACCAGAAACCAGAGTACACCACAAATATTATGAAAAATAAATGACTTCGTTATATAAATAAAATTTAGTCTAATTAATGTTCTAGAGATAAATGACATTGCACATAAATATAGTAGATGCTATAAATCAGGAACATAATTAAAAAATATGTACATTTTCAGAATTTAATGTTAGGTTATTTTTATTAAAGCAAGAAAAATTAATTACTAATATGTTAAAATAATTAAATGAAATTGACCAATTTATTTATAAAAAAAGAGTCTTCTAATGTACACTGTCTATGACCCAAAAAATATTTACCGTATAAAAAGTAGGGATGTAGCATTGCTTGGTTTAACCTGAACAATTGATAATTTGAATTATCTTAGTAAAATGGTATTCAGATAAATAGGGATGCAAAACTGCTGCCCTTTATTTATTTATTTTTTGAAAAATGTAATAATCTATGCTTATTTAATAAGATATCACCATTTAAATTTTCATTTTTATTAATAAAAAGTGACCTTAAAAACATATTCTTTTAAAAGCCTATTTCCTAGCTTTCAAAAACATATTCCTTTAAACATATTCTTTTTTTCCGATATTATAAAGAGTAACAAAATGACGCAGTTCGTTCGATTTCATATACATGAATATAAAGGTACTTTCTAGATGTAATTCTGTTCTCGATTCCATTAAATAAAACTCAACATTCTCAATCAGACATGGACATATTTCAGGCACATTCTCAGACGAAATTTTAAAAATGCTTTACTGTCTAACATTATCCACATACACAAGTATAAGTTATATCGCGTTTATTACACTTTTGTATAACCGAACTTCTGTTCTAGATATTCTTCTGTATAACTTAAGATTAAAACAGAAATATTTCTGAAAATTTCTTTAATTCCAAAATAAATATTCCCTGGAATTATCTTATATATATCGACATCAAATCGGAGTTTTCATTGTTTTTAAATTCATTTATGAATAATAACTTCCAGAATTAAAAAATGAATAATAAAAAAGCGAATGATAGAATCATTCTGTTTGGAGATCCATTTTCCAATCCACTTGCATGTGTTTACTCCTTCGCTGTGCTTTGTGGTCCACAATTGGTATTAAAAATTATTATAAGCCATATGCGCATGCCTTTACGCGTGCCGTGAAATCTTGAATCGTTTCTTTAGTTCGTCGTTGGATAGGAAAGCAGTCAGTTGGGAGTTTTGCCTCTTCTTAAGTACAGATTATACGTTTCATCCCTATTTTTTTATAAAGGCTAACATTGCAATTATTTTAACAAGATTTGTTCGGTAAGTTTGTTTGCTTTTTTATCTCTATTGTCTTTTTTTTTGATTAACTCTAAAAGCTGTAGCATATTAAAATTTAAATTGCATGTAGTTTTAGATGACGCATTAATAAATATCTGCAAAATGTGTGTGTGTTTTTGTTAATAAATTGTTTCGAGTGATTTCAATTGTTATTTACTTTTACTGGAAGATTTCCTGTAATTAATAAATAGAATGTCTTAACCATTGCGAAACTTTCGTATTTATGATTATGCATGAAAATAATTAATTTTTACTACATAATTTGTCGAAAGTGGGAGAGGAAATAAAACAAAAAAAAAACGTGTTCTTTAACACTTCCCATATTTCTCAGCATTTTATAGATTTTTTTTTATATATATATATTTTGAAAATTTTAAGATTCGATTCCAAATTTTGATGTATTTGAAGCTTCCATATCGTATATACTTATTTAATGTTATTATTTCCTATTTATTAATTTCATATTTTTAAAGATGGAATTTTCGTAATGATTCCTGACACCCTAACAGGGCAGTGCTTTCGATTTCACACTTCTATTGATAAGATTGTACTGCATCAAATGAATAAGAGCTACTAGAATGTACAGAATTTTTTTTAACTTGTGCAAATTGTTTTTTTTTTATGAATTGGTGTTAAAGCTCATTATATCACGTTTATTTGAAGTACATGTAGTTTTTATATAAGTCTGACACGTTAATAAATTTCTGCAGAATGAATTTTTTTTTCTTTTTTTTTTCGCATATAAATTGTCTAGAGGGACATCGATTGTTATTAGTCTTTTCTGAACTCTTGCATACAATTTACGTAGAATGTGTCTTTCTTAGAATGTATGAATTGCAAACATTTTGGATAGTGGTTTATGCTCTGAGGAAAATGACTCATTTTTAACAGAAAATTCAACGAAAGGGCGAATTGAAATAAAACGAATATACTTTTCATTTTTCGCACATTTTAGTATTTTATGTTTTGAAAATGTTAAAAGTTCCGATTTCAAACTTTGATGTATTTGAAGCTTCCATATCAAATTTAGTTATTTCATGTTATTATTTCTTATTTCGCAAGATTGTTCATAAAGATGGAATTTTCGTTAAAGAATCCTGACCCGAATCTTCTAGGTCAGAACTTTCGAACCCACATTTCTTTTGGATGAATTGCAATAAGTCAAAGCAGTAATGAAGAAATGTTACTAGTATTTGCAGAATTTACTTTCTTCTGGACTTAAGCAAATTAATTTAGTGAACTAGAACAAGTGCTAGCCGTGGTATTAAGAAAGATGCCTTTTTCCTAATCGAGATCCAATTCCCCCAATGTAAATGCTGCTAATAGTGGTTTAATTCCTTCGTTTAAGGTTTGACTAAGACTATAGCGTCTGGAGATCATGGGATTAATAAAATTTTGCTATTTAAGTAATTTGAAACGCATAAATCCCAAGGGAACATTTTAATATATCAAATACATCCAATGTGTCATCTAATAAAAAAGTAAAATGTATTCGTAAGATAAGGTGTAAAATGCTAATTAAGTGGAGGAAGATCATTCCCATCTTCAGGTATCTGCAATGCCACGGGCCGCTCTGTATTAGTGGTAAAGATTTGGCAAGGAGAGGGCAGAAGGACTAATATAAAAGGTACAAAACCCGATTCGCACTGCAGAACCATCGTGTATGTTGGCTCGTTGTGCGATAAGTCTGACGTTCAATGCAATTTTGCAAAAAGGGATAAGGAAAGGAGGTCATGTACCAAAACGCTTGTACCAAAATATGGCTCGTCAACAATTGGCTGTTGGGGCACTTTCAAATAAGATATTAATATGCCTGTTATCTTGTCAAAAAGTCGGCTCTTGTTGGTGAAATAAAGAGCACATATAAAACCAAAATTCAAACCTTTAACCCTGCTCCGGTCGCGCTCTATAAAGTCATGTAAAAGGTCGTGCGGATTACAATTGTTGTCCATTTTCAAATCGAAATAAAACTCCAAAATAATTAATCAACATTCTTTAATCAACTTTAAACATAAAACGGCACTTCTTAATTATTTTTTAAACATCAAACTCAAAGTCTTAAAGTAATCCGCGTGACTTGTGCAGGGTTAACTGGAAACATCATATCATGTCTGCAATCGGTATTTTCTCAAATTTTATTTAATCTGTATCAGTAATTCGCACAAAATTTAACTTAATTGCGAAATGAGTTGATACAAATTCAATAGAATTGCAGAAAATATTTTTATAAATATATCTATTTTTTAAAATACGAGAAATTGTGTCAAAAGGAAATTAGTGTCGCTAAAACCTGTGTTTCTGAAATTTAAAGAGTTGCAAAAACGCTTTTGTTTAATAATATTTTTAAAACTTATTGAGAAAACATCAAATTTTAATTGAATTGTATTAAAAACTTTACCAAAATTTTGAAAA
>JAPMOQ010044278.1:0-11137 GCA_026543055.1 Argiope trifasciata
ATCACTTTCGAGGATCATTTCAACTAATTAAAATAAGATCATTAGAAGTGGCAGTGTTATTGCCTGACTCGCGCAATGTTTTTTTAAAAAATGAAGCAACAAGTTACAATATTACTTGTCTAAGAGATAAAGATTGTTATCTCGAGGATTACTTTAAAAGTCAGGAATTTTACTTTAAACGACATCATCTTCATCAGAAATATCAGATAAAACAACGTCATGTATTCTTAATTACAAGCAAAAAACTGAAAATCATTGACCCACAATACAGTTCAGCTTCAACTAATCTATCTGAAGCATATTGAATTGCAGATATTTCAGTGATTATTTAAAATTCTTATATTTTAGTGTTCTAGAAGAGAAGTCGATCCGACTACATAGACAGCAAAACAGCTGCTGTAAATCGGAATGTATTCGTAAAAATTTCATTATTTAAAAGAATTAGGTTGAACAAAAGGCTCTTTTTTAAATATATTATTTCTCAATAGGATAAATCGTGAAAAAGCAAATGAATTTATATACTTTTCCCCCTAGATTTAACTTTTAACGAAAAAGAATTGAAAGAATGCCTTGAAACGGTGACATTTTCGAATGACTTGTTTCAGCTCAGTCGCTCAAGTAAATTTAATCTCCGTCAGTGCCTTTCTCTGCTGCATTTTAAAATGAATAAAACCAAGAAACGCACATCAGTTTGATAAAAGAATGATATCTGTAAATAAAACTTTCAAAATTACAGTAGGACCTCGTATCGAATGCAGAATTATTTTTAATGTAAGATTTAAAAAAGAAAAGTTGAAATCCCGTTTTTTTTTTATCAGATAATTTTTTTTTTTCTAAAAAGTTGCTATTCAAAACAATCACATTCATAATCACAAATTATCTACCCCATTAGTACTTTAGCAACGGGAATGAACTGGATAATTGTCATCGTAACAATCCCAATGCACTACAAGATCGTCACAGGACGCACTGTAACTTCCCTCGTATGAGGCGCGTTCCTCTTAAGAGTATCTGAATACGAAAATGGAACTGCTACATATTGATTGTAAATTCATTAAAATTATAAAAAATAGTTTCACAGAGATATAATTTGTACCTCTGAAAGACAAGTATTTTTAAATATTTAGACAAGTAATATGCCATATTTCAAACTTAAGACGGATAAATGTAAAATATCTTCAGTCCAATTTACCTACTTTAGGATGCGAAGTCACTTTTAACATTGCTATCAATCGTTTCTGCTTCCTTTAATAGTGCAAATTATAAGAAATTTAATTTTCCTTTTTTGCAGACATTAGATTTTGTCAAGACTTAATATTATATTCCGCGCTTTTCTATAATTTTTTGGTGTTTGCCTACGGAGCCCGACTATGTGCTCATCGGTTTTCCATACATGCAAAAAATTTGCTCTCATCCATGAGGTAGCTCCATCTATCGGCAATCTATGAAAATAAATTAATTATATTTCCTTTCGATCCAAAAAAGTAGAATAACAATTTTAAGTAATATAATAAATAAAAGGCATTATTTTCTGCCTTACATTGCGCAGGTTTTCCTTATTCGAAGCAAGCTATCTTTCAACGAAACATCTGACTTGTTTTAACTTTAGAGCAATTATCAATTGGATTTGGTTTTAAAAGTAAGTAAGGATGAAAAATTCTCATACTTAACTATTTTCAAAAGCAGCTTTTCTTTCCTATAATATAATTAAATGTGAAAAAATATTAAGTGACGTTTTTAAAGCTTTAAATCTTTTTATTTATAGAAGTGTATTCAATTGTTTTAATGAATGAACAACATATTTTGATACAGCACGATCCCAAGCACTAATATATTCTATAAGTATTTCTTAGCTTGTCGATGAGACATCTTTTTGAAATTCTTAAAAAAGACTTCCGAAGTGTTTTTTTCCCGCTTTCTACTTTTAACATATACTACAAATCTGCTTATATTACTAGCTATAGATCCAAACCCTAGAGCTATGTTAACCAACGCACCTTTTAACAAACGAACTGCAGAATTTTTATGTTCTTCAAATACCCTTTCATTAAATTCGAACGATAATAAATACATTCTATGTGTATATTCATTGATAATCAGGCGTAGGAATAAAATGATTTTCAGCGATATTTGTAATTTTCAAGAAACTTCATTCATTCTCAAAGATTTCGAATGAAATTTTTTTTTTCGGGGGGGGGGCATATTTTCTGAGATTAACCGATTAAGTAATTTCCACGTCATTTACGTCAATCCAAATCTTTATTTTGGTGTCGTCGATGTGTCATCTTTTATCTAATTAAAATCTGCTTGCTTTATGATATTTTGCTCAACTTATATGTGCACTGGATGCTTTACCAATCTTTTTGATGGGAATAAAGGTCTAAACAAAAAGGAAGTTTTCTCAATTATTTTTTCTGATGAAAGCAAATTCAATGCTTGAAAATGTAAAAAAATCAATTGAAAACGCCACCACAATCACCAGACCTCAATCAGATTGAAAAGTTAGGGCACATTTTGGTTGTGAAAATAAGGAAAAAGAAAATCTCTAATTAATCAGAACTGAAGCAAGCTGTTACGGAAGAATAGCTACAAATTAGAAGGGAAAGATCTAACAAATGAATAGAATCAATGCCCAGACGATTACAAGCTGTAATTGCAGCAAAGGACATGCGTATACTACATATTAGCACTGTTTTTCACATACATAATTTCTTATATTTCTATTTTTATAGCTACTGTGCAAACAATTTTCCGGCAGTACAAAGGCTACTTTATGTTTTCATATTTTAAATATAATTATTAAGTCAGATATTAAATATGTATATATTAATTATATATGGTATTTTTAATTTTTAGTTGCTTTTTATTTATTTATATGTATACTTCAATAAATTTACCTAGTGTGCAAATACGTTTTTGCACACTATATATATTTTTCAACCTCACTTAAAGGCTGAAATATATTAAAAAAGATATGCCAGGTATTTTCTTTCAAAATTTTAATAAAAAAAAATAAGGTACCAATTTCGCTTCCACGAGTTGCCAAAACGAACTCTTATGATGTATTTTAATTCTTGCATGAAATATAATCAATCAAACATAAAATTATTTTTCATTTCATTAACAAATTCAGAGATATACCCAAAATGGTTATAATTTATCTTAATTCATTTAAATATTTCGTGAACCGTGAAGGATTTGCATTGCTTTATTTTACTGCTTAAATATTTACCGTCACATTCTATATTCCAGTATTTGAACAAGTGCCCTTCATTCTTTCTGTTCTCAAAATTATACAGGCTTTTTCGATGACAGTCCACGCTGCAGATTTTAAAAATGGACCATTTTAAAAGAAACGAGAAACTTCATTTTTCGCTAACAATAGATCTCGATATTCAAATTTATTTAAAGACAGAAATTAACCTTTTAATTTTACTGCAACGAATTTGCAAAAAAAAAAAAAAATTTTTATCCTTATTGTAGTTGCAAGAAAATTACGAAACAGATTCTATTTTACAAATTCGTGAAAATATTACTTTGTGGGTGACCATTTGTACAACTGATTTATGCTTGCAGTTTAGATTAATTATGAAACTACTATCCATTCTTTAAGATATTAGTCATTTGTGCAATCTATCAAAATACAATGAAATAGCGAGGCATTGCAAGGAGCCGCTGAGTGGGAGGTCTTTTTTCAAATTATCCCGACACCAGTACAAACTATCTGTATCCATGTATTATACACGTCGATTACTTTTATAACGAAAGAAATTTTTTTAACTTAAAAACTCTACACATAACAGTGTTCGTTACTGGGGGTAGGAAGTTTCCATTTTGACATGTATCCTCGCTTGATAATACATTACTTTCCAGTACTCTCAAGCAATTAAATGTGCAAAAAAAAACCTACACTACTGTCTAACTACACAAGCGTTTTAATAGTCGGTAGTTCTATGAACTCTCTACTAATAAATGTGTAATACAGTGGACGGTGTAGTTTAATAATTCCAATTATATATTATATTGATTATAATACATTCAGCTAAAAATCATTAATGCGAATTATTCACTTTAGTCAAAGCTTTAATAACGAATAAAAAGGCTCAAAATAGTCACTTTCCGAACAGCAACTGACTTCGAGGTTCAACGGTTTTAATTATTCTGTTGAATTTAGTATAAGGGGAATTATTTTCATAGTACCGCAACTTTTAAGACTTTTTGACAGTAATAATAGGAAAAAAATATAATTGATGCATCTAACAGGTACAACCCTAAAAATTAAAAACTTGAATCTCTCTATTTGGAATTATATTAGACTTATTTAATTTACTAGCCGCCTTTGGCGACTAGCTGGTTCGCCATGTGTCAAGCGTTCTAAAATTTTCAATTAAATCACATATTCATTAGCCTTGAACTAATTCCAGGCATTGATTGACCTGAAATTAATATTTTCTTTAAGATGATGGACAGAAAGTTCTAAAAGTACACCTTTTCCTAATAATATTCTTTAATTTTATAAATCAGTCATTTTTAACCATCGGTTATGCTTTCAAAATATTAAAAAAAAAAATTCGATGATGTTGCCAAAATATTAAATGTTTTTTTTTTAAAGAAAGCGAGAAAGGGAAAAAACGTATTAAATTAATGATCCAGATATTGCAAACTATTACATAAATATGCCATTAAGTCGGGATTTCAATGCATATCCTGTCTAAATTCAATCAGGTTTACTGTAAATAAAGATGATTTATGGAATAAATGATTTAGATATTGCAAACGATTAAAGAAACCTTTGCTTTGCATTTATTTTTTTAAGAAAATATCACACGTTATGTTTTTTTAAATTTATCCAGTCACGTGCTGAAAGTTGCATTTCTGTAGACTTGATTTACGATGATAGTTTTTATTTTATTTGAACTTCCGGCATTCTTTTATTTTATCCAGTCACGTGATAAAAACATAGTTAAAATATTTCTTTAAAAATTAGTTAAAAATAGAAGCTTACGTTGTAAATTACAAAAACTGATACCGTTAGAAAGCTAATTTTTTTTTAATCTTTACATTGATGTAAAAATCCTGTTTATGCGATCATATTTTCGGAAGTTATAGCCGAAAAACGTCGAAATTCCGCTTAAATTTTAATTAATTCAAATTCTAATTAAAAATTTGAAAAAAGGGCTCCGAGGTGCACATTCCTGATCTCCAAGGTATACACTTACCAAATTTGGTAGCTGTAGATCCAACGGTCTGGCCTGTAGAGCGCCAACACACACACACATTGAGCCTTATTATAAGAATAGATAATAATTAATAGTAGCTTAATGGCTTTTAAGCAACTTGAAAAGGGGAAACCTGATTTATGCGCCTGGTTCGAGTAGCATTATATTCCAAATTAAAATCAGTTATTAAATTAAAATCTAACTTTAGTTTCCGATTTAATTTCTATGATTTTAGCTTTCCATTTTGCTATTACAAAGTTGCACATACAGGATGATCAGCGAATAAGTCCCGATTTTAAAATAGCTCGATAATAAAATCGATAGAACTAAGCGGTAAACTGTACACTTATTAGCGAAACTGTAAAATAGCTGTATAAGAGTTCAGAAAATTTAGTTACAAAAATCGTTAAAAGATGGCGCAGCAATCACAATACCCATGGAAGCTTTCAGTGTGGTGTGAAAAAGGTTGACCTCATTGTTTCGAACGGTGAGCATTTTGATTGCAAAGATCGCGTCACTTTAGTTTTTTTTTTTTAAAGAGAGAGTTTTCTGAACTTTTTTTTTTCTCAAAGAGAGAGTTTTCTGCGCAGAGCGCCATCTGTTGATGATTTTCGTTACTATATTTTCTAACCTTTTGTGCAGCATTTTCACAGTTTTGCTAATAAACATACAGTTTGCCGCACCATTCTATCGATCTTTTTTGTAGAGATATTTAATCACCCGCGGATCACCCTTTTTTTTAGCTATCCACAGCAGATTAACTAAATATCCTAACTCATTTGAAATTTTATTAGCATTTAAATGATAGTTCAACTTTGATAGTCTAACATTTAATTTTTTAATAAATAAATGAATTTAAAAAATAAGTTAAGTGATTAGAAAGGCTGTAAAAAGTATTTTGTAACCTCTCTTGTGTTGTTAAGGTATACGACTATGTTAAAAACACTGGTTATCGACCACATTGGCGAATTTGTTATCATTTCTCGCCGTTCAGACTTTCCCCTCTCCAAAACAGTTCATCTCTTCTAGGAAAAAGAAGGAATGTCCTTCCATCCAGGGTCACAGATTTTTCATCAAAAATTCGTCTTTCAGTTCAAATTTCTCAAAGTTTCATTTTCATAAAATTTTTGCACCATTATCATATCTCAAACCTAGCAGATGTATTTACATAAAAATTTCAGCGCGCGTTTCAAATAATATGGGCAATGAAGCGAACCAAAATTTTTACTGTTGGTAAATTATTTCACTTATAGGTATTTTCAGAAAATTAAGTAGCGAATGTATGGGAAAAAAATCATATATACATGTATCTTTCCCCATTACTTCTTTGCATCTTAAAATATCTCTTAAACTTTGGTTCACTTCATTCATTATTATATTATGTTTAACTTATGTGTCAACAAGAATAGGATTGCTGCGTTACTATTTTGTGTAGTGTTAACCGTTTTGGTTAAATTTCATTAATATTTTTTACAAATACTCCTATTTCTCAAAATATACCATGTTTTCAAATAATTCTTTTAATATTTAATGTGTTTATAAATGAGAATACACCTAAACACCATAAAAAGTTTTTAAAAAATACAATTTTTCCAAACTTTTCATCGATCGTGGTGGGATACCTTAATTTCGCTAAGTTGAAAGAACTTTTATTTACCCAGTAGATAATACCGCGGAAATCTGAACCAAAATTAAGATAGAAATGACTGCTTTTGAATGAACACGTTGTAAAATAAGTGCCCGTTTTATACTGTGTAAATATTAATTAAAACCGCGATAGAATAATTGAAACTCGTTTGATTGTATCAACAGATTACTGTTTATATAAAGATTATTAAGGATGTATGTTAAAATTATTTACGATTTAAGTTATGCTATTTATATTAAGATTAAAAAAAATGATAAGCAGCTTGTTAATTTTTAACATGGGAAAATGACGCCGATTTTAATAAAAAAATTAATAAAAGTTTGTTTTCATTTTAAAAAATCAGTTATTTGACAAAGCTCCTTGCAAATAAAATTCGTGTGTTTTGTTTGGAAAGAAATGAACACAAAAGGAACCCGAACCTATCGACCGCACAACAATCGCACGCCAGCTCATAAAAGGGCGTCTGGATGCGAGCGTTGTGGGTTTACGAGAGCCTGGAGTCGGCTCAATGCCTCCTTTTTCTTTTGCAGGAGGGTGGTGCATCGTAATTTACAGAAAATTTAAGACAAAATAATGACAAATTAAAAAAAATTACAAAACAGCGCGCTTTTGTAAAAAGATTTGAAGAAAATGTGATCATTTCAAAGTCTTTGTCAGCTGCAAGTCCAAAATATTAGTCCATGGCAAATTGTTTAGTTCATATATTTGCTTCTTTTGATTTAAATCACATATAAAAAATGAGCACATGAAGAAGAGTTATGTGCAAGGAAGACCCAGATCTTGCGTATGTTCATAAATATTTCCTCAAGAGTTCCAACATAGAAGTTCGTCCTTTCAACGTTTCAATGAAAGTCTTTGAACATGGCACCATTCCTTGCAGAATACCATTATTTTGACGAATACTTAATCTTTTCATAGAATGAACCGTGCCGTGCATTCTAACCTCCAGAGCCAGTGCAGTCCTTTTCGTTCTATCTCCTTTCCATCAGATGTTCATCGAATGATATGAAAAAAAAATTCCATTAATAACAATGTACGTAAAAGGAGGCAAAATAGCACAAGTGCTGAAATAAATCGGTTAAAACAAAAAGCACATATTTGTCTCCTAAACTGTAGAACACAGGTGTAAGTTTCAACGGTTTGCATTTTATCGCTTTGATGAAAGTGAAAAGTAATTTTTGTACTTATTTTTAGGAAATAGTTCCTCCTATGAAACTAGATTAGTCAAATGAACTGTATAGCTAATGCGAAAGGATCAAGCTTTATTTTTTAAATATATTTTTGAAAAATTATTTGGTAAATGAAACAAGATACAAATGCTGTAATTGTTCAGAACAAAAATTCTATGATCATTATTTTAAAAGCAGATGAAATTAAGTATAATTCTTCTGAAGTCGAATATACTTGGATGAAATATAAAAAAACGCCCAGAGGAATGAGCTGCTTTTGAAGCAAAACACACGAGATTACAGTATGATCTCCTATTGAAATTGAAGAAGTTTTACAGAAAGAATAACTCAGTTTTAACTCAGAATGATTCGTACAGTTGCACCAAAAGTGTTGATGCGACTCCCACTACCACTTGCTTTTCGCTTGCAAAACACTTAATGAAATTATGTAGGCGTTTTAAATAGCAGTGGAATTCTAGGTCAAAAATATTCCCTTTTAAAGCTAAATTCTGGTCACAACTACGTAGACTCCCTTTACCCAATTACAGTACCATCTCATTTAACGGTGTGGGTTTAATCACGTTTTTTAGTAAAATGACAGCTTTGTAAATAGTTAAATTTGTAAACTAGTAATCGTATAATATAAATTTGAGGAAATTTTTCCAATTAAGGTTTCCGACTGCGTTAAAAACACTGTTTATCGACCACATTGGCGAATATACTTTTTATTGATATTTTTTCTAATTTAGACTTTTCGCTTTCCAAAACAGTTTACCTTTTTTTTTTAAATGAATGTCCGACCTATCATCCAGGGTCATATTTTCCAGCTAAAATTTGTCCCCAACTACAATTTTCTCAAAACTTTAATCGTCGTAAAAATTCTCCACCGTTAACTTGATATCTGAAAAACTGATAGAGGTATTTACATAAATATTTCAACGTGTGTTTTAGACAATATGGGCAGTGAAAGTAACCAAAAGTTTTATTGTTGGTGACATACGTTTTCATTTATAGGGGTTTTTGGAAAAATTGTTATAAATTTATGGAAAAAGTGCATACATACGTATATTTTTACCTTTAACTTCTTTGCATTTCAAAATGTTTTTTAGATTTTGGTTTATTTCCTTCATCCTTATATTTTATACCTCGTGTACAAAGAAAAATAGGATTGCTTCGTTACTATTTCGTGTAGAGTGTTAACAGTTTTGGTTAAATTTCATTAAAATTTACAACAAATTTTCCTATTTCTCAAAATATATTTAAAAATAGTTTTGTTGTACTTAAGTTGTTTTGTATTATAATTGGAAATGCATCTAAAAATTACAATTTTAAATTGTTTTTAAAAAATCAAACTTTTTAACAAAAATTCCTTCAAACGTAGTCGGATACCGTAAAAGCAGCTTGTCCGCTTTTAATAATTTTTGCTGATTGAAAATATCCTTCTAGTGAAGCTGGAGGGTAAAAGATTGTTTGGAATTTTTTTTTTTTAATTCTTTGCAATTCTGATAGGAAAACAATGAAATGTTGCATATGGAAGAATTTATAGTTAACCGTTAAATTTCATACTACAGCCTTTATTAAATAATAAATTCAGCTGAGGTGATAAACATTATAAAACATAAAAAAATATTTATTTCGAAATTGCCTTGTTTAGTGTGTAAGTTATTTCCAAATTATTTCATATTGAAAAATTTTAGGTCAATGACTAAAGGTCTAAAAAATTCACGTAATTTGAAACGACTGAAAAATATAACTTCAAATAAGTCAGTGTGCAGAAACTTAACAAAAAGATAGTATACTATATGAGAGAGAAAGTAAGAGTCCCACTCATTAATGAGTGGCAAGGAACCCGATTGTAAGGTTTTATGAATATGAATTTCATCTTAATGATCTGCTGTCAAATGTTACATCGAGTTCGATTTTTTTTTAAATTAAAATTGAGGGGCAGAATAGAATAAAACTATTGATTTCATTTAAAAATATATCTTACAAAAATGCAAAGGCCAATTTTGTAAAATAATTGATTTGGAAGATATGGACATCACTTCCGTGATTACCCATACTTCAACAATTAAGCTTATTCTACGCTATCTGAAACCCATTTCTTGATTTATTTTATCTCCAACAGAATGGATTCAAGTAAAATAACAAACCTACTCGAGAAAATTTCTAGCACTCAGCGACTGCATTGATTAGATAAGTCAAGCACTGACTACCATTGTAAAAAAAATCACTGTAGTATTCATTTCTTACAAAGATTTATATAAATTTAACAATTTTCATTCGATCGTAAACAATAAGAAAAGAATTTTGCCCCCATACCTTAATATTTTATGTATATAAAGATTATAAATGAGTTTTCAGTTTTTAAGAATGTACTAAAAGATTTTATCAACCGGCAAGGAATTCAAAAAATATCAATTATAAAGGGAAAAATGTTTGTATTGCTCTAATATAGACATCTATCACTTTTTTAAATAGTTTGATCACAGCATAATTTTTGGAAAAGAAATGGATTTACTTCATTGGTTTTTTAATATTTCATAACGGCCGCCATTGTAAAATATATCTCAATAATACGACAGATACACCCCACATCAAGAAAGCCCATACGAAAAAAATTAAAAATAAATAGAAAGATATTCTTTATGCAATAGATGTTATAAAATATCATTCAAAATATGAGCAGCTTCTTTTTCATGCCTAGACAGGGAAACTGACATTCCTATAAAAGTGAATCAAGCAACTTACTGAAGTCAGTTTCCTGATAAACCTTTTCTTCGGATAGCAAAATATTAAATCTTTCTGATTGAATTCAAACATATTTGAGGTAAAAATGAACACCGAAGATGCACTTCAAAGTTGGGAGGTCTTTGTATTTGCGAAAAAACATAAAATATTACCTGATGTACTTAAGATCTTGGGCTAAGAAAAAATTCATGGTCAATCAAAGAAGAGCCATCAGATCCAAATTGATGAGAAAAGTTAATTTCAAGACCTTTCAAGATTCAAGAAATCGCAAGTCAAAAAACTAACCCTGAAGGACAAAAATAGAAGTCTATTTTCTAGAACTTATGCATTAAAATAACAGAGCCCCGACT
>JAPMOQ010044279.1:0-42443 GCA_026543055.1 Argiope trifasciata
ACTTAAAATAGTGTCCAGTTTTCTTCTATGTAAAGTGGACCAGAGATCTTTTTAGACCAAATTACGGGAAGATTATTCTGAATCTATGAGTCCTATTCCTAAGTGGGTATCGAACCTGAATCCCTTTGGTTTCGAAGTCGAGACGTTGCCACCGCGACCCCGTTTGTGATTCGAAGATAACGGATCTGAGATATGATTGCACTTAAAATCCTCCATATGTACTGGAATTGGGCATATTAAGCCTTAGCCCTCTGAAAAGTAATTTGATAGATAAATGTTTGCCAAATAAGAGGACTTGTTTGTTGCTCAGAAAATTTTTATGAGTGAATTTTTCAAGAAATTATTCTTTAAAATTAATCTTAATATTTTAACCACTTTTTAAGTAGCTTTATCAGTTAAATTTGATTAAAAAATCATAAAATCTGAGAAAATAATTAAATTAAACGGCAGAACGATACACCGCCTTGAATAATGTCTGATAGGAGACATCGAAGTGTTAAGGGTTAAAACTTTTGTCAAAGAACAAATGCCTCACAATACTTAAATATGAAAATTATGGGACTGGAATTTCATTCAGGCATTTTCCTCCTTCGCTTATTATAACTTAAAATGAGGTCCGTATCTAAATGATTTTCTTAAAACAAAAGAAAAAATAAATCTTATTAACTAAATCCACCATTAAATTGGGTATTACGATTCCCAATTTTCTTCTGTAATGTGATTCGAACAAATGTTCATTGACCATAAAGCTGGAGTTGAAATCACCGGGTGGTCCATATAACGCTAGATATCGATTTTCTATTATTCTTGGAGAAAGAATTCTTCAGTATACTTCACAAATAGCAAGTTTCAGAAAAGAGAACAGACGGAAACGTCTCACTCTATTCTACAACTCTACACTTCATCGATAACTAATTTTTTAACCTCTAGAGTGACAATTATCAAAACAGCAAGATCGATTTTATTCTACTGTAAAATCGATTGCGATAGTATCGTTTTATTTAATTGAATACAGTGCGAAATCATTTCCACAAAAGTATTGAAACCATATGTAAGAATTCTTTACACTTACAGCAGCTCAAGAACACACCATTTTTAGCTTTTTCCTTTGAACAGAAAGAAGCACTCATGTTTCAACATGATCGATTTGGCGCATCTCATGTACCTGCTGTTGAATTAACAAGATTTGCAAATACTTTGTACAGCTATCTTTATTATCACCTTGATATGCAGCCTGCATTTGTCAAAACCAGCCATCACTTCCACAATTTAATAGGAACAGCTGTTTTTTGCACAGAGAGGACAACATATAAGTTCAACAATATGTTTTTAAACGATGCCGGATATGCCATGACTAATTTGACTCTTTGCCAGCGTATATGTAGCTCATTTAGAGACAACGATTACTTCAAAAAGCTTTATTATGTAAGTGCCTTTATTTTAGATTATGTATTTTGGCGGCATAGATTCACAGAGACAGCAGAATTGGATATGGGTCCTTATTTGTGGAAAAAGATGTTTCGAAATAATTTCGAAAGTCTTTTTGAGCTCAATGGCGGGTGGCAGGCATTTGCAGAAGCTGGTGAAGCCACGATAGAATATTTCCAAACGCAACCGGAAGACAACAGAGACATGTTCTTTCCGAATTCTTTCATGCATGTCGTATACGGTTACATGCGCATGATGCGACGCCCACCAATATCTCCAGAAGAACTTTCAGAGTCTTTCGAGAGTTTATCATTGGAAGGGGCCATTGATCCATCCAAAAACGAATTTCAAGACCCTGAAGACAATGAACCAGCACAATCTGATGAGGAACAAAATCCTGTTAATGCTGGTGATGATGAGAATGTTCAAATCGAAGAGCCGTCAGCTGGAAATTCTGGTGAACAAAGTGGAAGAAAACGAAGGCATGATCCAGCCACAAACGATTCTGACTCGGAAATGGAGACGGAACAAGTCGACACGGAACTAAACCCTATTCCTGTCCCAAGTGGAAAGGCAAAAGTTCAAATCATTAATCCATTAGAAAGCCCCCCAGAAGAAATGGGAAAAAGCACTCCAGAAAAACCTAGAGAAAGCACCGAGAAGTCTTGTCAGAAACGAAGACATGAAGCATCGACCTCAAAAGATTCTGACGAAGAATTGGATTCTCCATCAAGTTTCAAAGCTAAGGTAGAGAAGAAATAAACACAGGCTGAGACTAATAGGAAAAGCTGCCACGTTTCCAAAGAAGCTCCGATCAATCGTTAACATGCAGATGCTGGTATTCAAAGATTGTCCAATGCTGACAAAAAATGTGATTCTACGAAGTAAAACTTTCGTTCCAAAGAGTTTAATACATATCTTGTTATATTCTTATTGCAACAGTGAATGTTTTAATATAAAAATGTACTTCTTTTAAAAATACTAACAATTTATTTGTTATAGAAATTTCAGAATATTGTAGCTAATTTTTAAAAATAAATTTGTGTTTCAAGGAAGCTTTTTTAGTCCATATTTTACTTCTTTAAATCTCCTTTTTAAATCTTGGTCATAATCTTTATCATTAATATAAAAATAAGCCACTATATCCCAAAATTTCGCTTTAAACCAAGAAATTTCCAATTTCTTAAAATTAATATAAATATGAAAATTCAAGAGATTGCAGTAATTTTCGTCTTTAATGGATGAATATTTAATAGGTTTGCTGTGATTTACGAGAGAAAAAAAAATCCTTCCATAATTCGTTTGATCACTTTTTAAAAATTTTCTAATTTAAATGATTTGAAGCAGATGAGGCCTTTAAAAGTTCCCTGATACTGTTAATTCAAATGTAATTTAAAGTAATGCATAGTTTAAAAACAAATGCGAAGGATTGCTAAAGACATTCTTTGCTGCTATTCGCGTTTATTTGGATCATCTATTTAGATAACTTCTTTGCCACCTCTTAAGTATAGGAGAGGAAAGGTCGTATAATTAGATGACTTTATTGAATTAGATAATAGATTATATCGAATCACAGGAATATTACACAACAGTCAAGGTGTTAAAGTATTTTTTTTTAATTTCATCCACTTAAATATGATTGTTCTCATCAGATGTGCAATTCCGATGTAATTAGATCTCATTTGTGATGTAAATAGTTTATTATCCGCATCAATCCCTGCATATGCAGTCAATTCTGCCCCCTTTTTATATAAGTATGCATGTATATGTTTAGCACCCATTTAAAAATTGTACAAGTTGATTTTGCTAGGTTTTGTGAATTATTGTTGAGAGAAGACATGAAATTATTTAAAAACTGGGATTAAGTTGAGTTTTTGTTTTATGGTACAAAATGCATATTTGGCGTAGCTGCGAAATATGGAATGTGTACAAAATCCTAATGTCTAAAAATGTAACTATGATTTAAGGAACAGCACTAAAAAAAGATGGCTAATATTTATATACGATTATAAAAAGCAATATTAAAAATAAAAGGTTTTGCAGAGCAACACGCTGAAATGAGGGTGAGATCACTGAAAAAAAAAGATGTTAACTTTAGAATGTCCAGGATTAGGCTATCTCTTGCAGTTCACTTTCCTGTTTCCAAAACAGTTTATCTCTTCTAGGAAATGGAAGTCCTGGCCTATCATAAAAGAGAATTTTAAGCAAAACATATATTTCAGCTTAAATTTGTCTTCAATTTTCTCAAAACTTACATTTTCATAAAAATTCTCCACCGGTAGCATGATATTTCAAAAAATAATGGAGATGTTTATATAAAAATTTCAAAATGTGTTTTAAATATATGCAATGAAAAGAACCAAAAGTTTTATAGTTGGTGAAATACTTTTTCATTTATACGTGTTTTTAGAAAAATGAAGCTGTAAATTTATGGAAAAATTGCATGTATACGTATATTTTTACCCACAACTTCTGTGCATCTCAAGATTTTTCTTGCATTTTTGTTTATTTCATTCATTATTATATTCGATAATTTGTGTACTAAGAAAAATAGGATTGCTGCATTACAATTTTGTGTAAAGTGTTAACCATTTTGGTTACAACAATTTTTCCTGTTTCTCAAAATATATTATATTTTGAAATAACTTTGTTCTATTTATAGTATTTTTTATTATAATTAACAATACATCTAAAAACCAGAGTTTAAAATAGTTTTTAAAGAATCTAAGCTTACAAAGTTTTTCCTTCGAACGTAGTCGGATACCTTAAGTCCTCTAGGAAAGCAACTAATTGAAGAATTAATAAAATTTTTATCTCAGGCATCCTTGGTACCTCTAAGTCACTTTAACTTACAGAAACTGAAACGCTACCTTTCATCGTTAGTCTTCACCCCATAATAATAGTTAGTATAACCAAACCAAGTGAAATCAGTCACAATATTAAGATGAATCGTATATTTCTGAGGACACAGGAAATACTGGATTAATTTACTCAGAATTGAATTAAAAAAATTCTTCGTAGTGAGCTTTCAAACATTCCGTTAGCAAAAAACTAAATTTTACGAACTACAGTTTCAATTAGGAATATTTATAAATTAAGTAGAACAGCTTAATACATTTTCAAAAGTTAATTAAGGGATATTCCGCCTTCAACAATATGAATGAATCAATAAATTAAGTGAATAATCTGATAGGTTAGAAATAAGAATTAGGATCTAAAATTTTCGGGATTCTACAATTCTACATAGTATCATTAGAGGGTTTGGCATCATAAGTCAAATCTCCATTTATCTTTCACTAATCATGAGTTGTTGTAGTTGCTGAATTTCGTTCAATACAATTTTGCAGAAAACGTAAGTTACCCTTTTCTATAATGTTAAATTGAGATGATTAAAAATAAATTTTACAGCAATTTTTTTTAAATTTATGAAATGTACAAAATTTATTTTGAGCAAGTGATATTTTCAAAATTAAGGCAGAAAAAGGCCAAAATTTAGAGAAATCCTTTAAAATTTTAACTGGCGTACATATTTTCCTCCTCTGAAGGTACATATGTGCCAAATTTGGAAGCAGTATGTCAGAAGGTATGATCGTTTGTAGTACGCCAACACACACCTTCACCTTAACTATTATCAGTAATAGAGGTACCAACAAAATGAATGATGTCTTTGATGTCCTTTGTAAAGCAAATAACATGGAAACAGCAAATATTCATTTTCTAAAGTAGATCTACAGTGACGTAATACTGAAGAAAATGAGGGTAGAAAAAATAAGGTTCTTTATTAATATAATGCTTCAATGACGTTTTACGTAGTCTGTGCATTATTGCTTATCAAACAATCTAGTTTACGGGAAAGTATTAAGGAAATCGTTATGTTTTTGTGTTTTTTTCATGTTTTCTGGCTTGATGGCCTGTTTATTTCACATTATTATAATGCAGCTCATAAATTGAAATTTTGCTTTCGCCACCCACCTACCCACGATTGCTGAATCTAAATAAAAGTTTCAAAAAGTTCTGTAGTGGGATGGGTTATAAAGCCATGACAAATACCAACAACAAATCATCCACTATATCCTTCTTTTACACGTTCACTGCCACTACCCACACCTGATGTCAGGACCATCTGTCTAATGAGATGACCCTTCTTGGCTATCTTTTAACTGTAGAAGAGAAGGTGTCATCTAATAACGTAGATGGTTTGGTACAATCACATATTATTTGTAACGCACAGCCGCGTCAGTGACAGCGAATGTGTTAATACGTTCACTGCCACTATCCTCGCCTGATATCTAATGAGCTGACCCCTTCTTTGCTATCTTTTAACTGTAGTGGAGAAGGTATCATCTAATAACGTAGATGGTTTGGTACAATTACACATTATTTGTAACGCCCAGGTGCGTCAGTGGCAGCGAATGTGTTAAGATATTTGGCTCTAAGATTGTAGTGTTTAGCTTTGTACAGAAATGCGAAAATAGCATTTTGATCATACATAAATTGATATTATTATTATTAAGGAAAAAAATTTATGAAACCTTTTAAAATATTGAGAAAATATTACCTGTGCAGTAGAAATATCGAAATCATAAATTTTCTAAGTTGCGAGACAATGAATTTCATTCTAAAGGATTCGAATTTGAACCTAGCTGGTTTAACCACTTGACATAGAATTTACTTAACTTCCTTATTAAATGACGAATTCAATAGCTCCCTAATTGGAATATTTACTATTATTTTAATTCCTTTAATAATAATACGCTTCAAGTGACTTTTTTCATTTTAAATTATTTAATATTTTTCCTTTAATTGCAGATTAAAAATTAATACTCCCTCTGTCCCAAATTAGTTACTACATTTGAATACTTTTGTACTGATTATTGATTTTATGATTTTGTTTGAACATTTTTGAGGTTTCAGGGTGCTGTGCTATCAATCAACAACATTTACTTACCAAGCATTCACTGCTTAAATCAGTACCAAGTTAGTTAAAAAAATCCAAGTTTTGAGCACTCTTAAGAAACGCCCTATTTTGTAAGGACTCTTCCCACAATCACATAAAACTATATTCTATAATAGCTAATGAATCGTGAATTCATTAGGAAGAAAATGATCTTTCTTGCACAACGGTGGTAGAGTTCTCACAAAACGGGGCGTGCCTTAAGAAAGTGCAAACCCTGTAAATTTGCTTCGAAAAATTTGTCTCAAAATAAGTGCTACATTTGTGGAAAGTAAAAAATGAGATTGAAAATACCAAGTTGTGATAATTTTAATTGCAAATTAAACAATTTTAATTGATATTTAAGGAATTTCTTGCACATAATATAGCTTCGGGTTTACATGCCAGGTTTCGCGGAAGAAGATTTTGACGACGAAGTTTTTCCTTATTGAGATGGGTTATTTTGTACGAGTTGCCTCCGCCTGACATCATACTGTTTTCCATACATGTTTCCATTAAAGTCTTATATTCATTATTGTATCATAATTTTACTGGTAGATATTTACTAAACTGCATCAGAAGTTATTTATGACTCCACCTACTTGAAATGTAGCAACTAATCTGGAACAAAATTTTCGACTTAAATGTAACAACTAATTTGGGACGGAGGGGGTAATTCAATAATTCGATGCGCGTCTTAAACACATCATTGTATGCGATGTGGTTAATAAGGTAAATCCTATGATTTTCTTCATTTGTAAATAAAACTTAATACTAACGAATGTGTTTTTTGCTTGCAAGGGTTTTATTATTCTTATTGTCTGAAATTTGTATCAATAAATTTACGTTTCACCCTATATCTGGTAACTTAATCGAACTTTAAAGCGTAATAACTGCGCAAAATAAGCATGCAGGAAGAAGTTTTTTTAAAAAAACTGTGAATCTCCGAGATTATATGTATAGGACTTACATGAAAAGCGCTATTTTGGTATATTGACGTCAGACTCAAATACATATGTGACCTTTGTCTTTGTGAAGAGTTAAAGCGGGTCACACGAAGCTTATTATTACCTACAGTCGTTGCCTCTCTGTTGCTGTAACTGTATTGTCCTCGTGTGAACAGTTGAGACAAAATGACAACGTTTGTCCCGACGGGGAAATTATTTGCCATTGTCCAGTTGTGGTCAAGTGATTTTCTGAAAGTGGGCGTTATCTTCTACTGCGGAAATAAGCCTCGTGTGAACCCACCTTACATCTTGCCAGATCAAACTATCTATACCTTTTGAAACGTATGGTTAATATTTTGTAGCCCTTTCATTGCTTTTAGCTTTAAACAACTTTTAGACTTGACAGTTATTTTTTAAATATATATATATAATGAATGAACAATTTAAAAAATTTCTGGACGACTTGGACAATTCGAGATTATCACAGGTTTTTGAAAGAGATGAGTTAGCGAGCATTTTTGGAGAAAGAATTTTCGCGCTCTTATCGAAAAGAAGCTTCGACTGGGGAAAAGTTTCAGAGAATGAATACACTTACGTAAAGAGTATAGAGGAAGCAGTAATATTCTTCGACATACTCACAAGGAATCAGCACAATGAGGCCTTAAAAACCTATTTCGGAATGAACCAGATGTCTAAAAAGACAGTATTTAGATTTTATAGAAATTACTGTTTCAATGTTTCGGAGTTGCATGAAAACATTTTCCTAGTTTTCATACATTCTTTGGCTTTGGCACGAAGAATCAACAAGTTTTTCGAACATCTAGATGACGAATGCATTTACTGTGATTTTCCTCTTTGGTGGAATTATGTTTTCAGTATTTTCATAAAAGAGAAATTTTATAATGAAGGAGATTGGACAGCTCTGAAGAAATATCTTAACACGACGTTTTATCCACCTTCTCCATTTACGGACACAGAGATTTTCTGGAATTTTCCTCAGTCCAGAATGCTTTTTGCCTTTCACTGGCTTGAAATCATAACTGAGGATGACTTCTGTGTTTCCGATTAATCAAAAAAGGTTGATTGGTAATCTCGAATTTCGAAAATAAATATTCAAGCTGGATCAATTTGAAACTTGGTCATTTGTTTGTAACAGCCTAAGAAACATGACTTCGTATTTATGCAGAAATAAAAGAACGTCATGACATGTGAAAAGAAAATTATAAAAGAAATTTTCGAAAATCCTTGGATATTATTCTAAGAAAACAATAAGTAGTTTTATTTAAATGTTGCAAAGAATGGTCCTCTATCGTTGTCTCACGGATACAAACGTAGGTTGAACGAAACCTGCGAAATGCAATTAGATTTGAAACTGTATTTGACGAAGAGTATACTGATCTCATTGAAAAATCTGACGAAATGAAAAAATTGAATCAATTAAGTACTTCTCTGACATCTCCAAAATTTTATTTTAGATGCGAGTTTTATTTTAGATATTTAAAAATTGTGAAATGAATATGAAAATTTAATAATCAGCCGTATAATTCAATGATATGCATTCTTATTTGTTGATTAAATATGTATTGTTATTTGTTTATTAAATATGCATATGTTATTTGTCGATTAATGTCATTTAAACAAGAAGAAAAAAACCTTAGAAAATTAGGTAAAATAATCTGCAAAAGGTGTTGGGATAATTGAATGAAACATTTCTCTCGCGAAGTAGGTAATGAAGATTAATTTTTAATGTGCAAATATCAACCATATATAAACTTAAAAATTGATTACTATTGCAGAAGTATTTTTAAATTCTAATGTAGAAAAGGGAGGCTTAATTATTTATTTTTAAATAAATATTTGCTGTAGTTTTTTTCTTTTTCCTTTTATTTATTGTAATATTGGTGTTTCAAATGAGCAAAATATCATTAAAAGCATCAACATATTTCTCACAATCAACAATATTCTAAACAAATAAAACAACATATAGAACCCTCTTTCTTGAAAATATTCCGTCAATTAATATAAACTTAATTTTATTCGGATTACTGATAATGAATATTTATTGACAACGCGATCGTTAAAAAGTATTGGGGATCAACTTTTCTCACGGGTAAGTCAAGTTTTCTCAAGTATAAGTAAAGTCGGTCCGTTTAGTGTGTCATTCGCCGAAAAAACCAGAACAGTCAATGTTTGAAATCTTTTTTGAAATTCGGGAAGTCAAATACTCTCAATGCAGGAAAAATATGTTAAATTGTTTGATTAATGTTTGAATGCATCTACTTCAGGTTATAATTTAAATTTTGAAACATAAACAAACCATCATCAGAAACATATGAATGAAGTGTACTTTTCAAAAAGAAATACTTTTGTAACTCAGAAATATTCTGCTGATTCAAAAGATTCAATTTTATTTCTAACTGCTCTAAATCGAGCCTTTCGTTATTAACATCGATTCGAAATCTGTCAATTCTCAATTGAGATCAAAGGTGAAATTAATAATAAAAAGTTAACTAAGGCTCCTAGTCTGGATGCAAAACTAATTTTAAAAATTTGAAAACTATCTTTTTTATAAGTAATGCCTCAAGTAAATGAAATAAAAATTATAACCATTAATTAATTCTATCTTAATATCTTGACGAATCTTCACATTTTAGATTTCCTTCCATGACGAAAAAAATGAAAATATCCTTAATTACTTATTTACAAAATATTAATTATTCATTTATTACTTATGTTGCATTTGTTTCATGTTTATTTTTAATCTATATCAATAATTAAATATTTTACTTTGTGAATAAGAATATCGCTATTTGATATGAATTTTTCAAAACTTTTATTACTATACTTACTTTTGATCCAGTGAACATATTTTGAAATAATAAAATTAACTTTGCGTATTTTAAACAAGCTGTAAAATTTTAAAAAATCAAATTAAATAAAACAGAGCATTCATTAAATAAAAATAAAGTGAATAGTTAGAAAAAGGAGTATCTTAATTCGCATTATCTAAAGCTATAAAATACTTAAATCTCAATTTGTAACAACATTATTAAAATCAAAAATCAAAAATATGCAAGTTAAAAAGTAAAATTAAATAAGAAGCAAAAGTCAACATTATACTTGCTTTTTTACAGTTAATATTTTTTCTTTTTAATCCTCTATTAGAAGACATGCCATTTTGAGATTTTCATATTTTAATCCGTATTCAACTATTAAAAACTAAGGTGCGAGAATTCCATACTTTTTCTGTTTGCTTTTAAAGCTATTTGTTGATGGTTCTTATTACAGTTTTCATTCTGATTTTTTTTTAATATATTTCATAATTCATTTCGAAAATATGAGACATTGAGCGAAAGCACTACAAACATGTATTGTATTAAAAGTGGTCTTAAAGGATGTACGATCTACATTATCGTACTTTGACTGATCGTTTGAAAATTGAATTTCTATAATACGAGAGCAAATTTTAATAAGAATGTATTTTTGTGTTTTATTATAACAATAACATGCTAGTCAGTAGCAATTAGATTTAGCATTTTAAATTTAAAAACCCAAACTGTGTTTCTTTAAGAAAAATAATTGCTATAGTTGGGAAAACCTTTTATATAACAGCTTCAAAACACTCCTGGTTATATTTCTTCTAATTAAAATCCTTAAGACTTTTGTTGCAAATACGAAGTATTATTCGTTATTTCAAAAGTTTGGAAATTTATGCTATGTATTTGAATCCAATCTTGAAGTTATATCTCAGGCAAGACTCATGTTTGTTACTCTTTCCAGTTAGAGGATATATTCAAAATCAAAAGAAAAAAATTATTATTCAGGTTTGCTGCGACCTAATTTGAACAAGAAATTATATATTCTTAAGTTTCAAAAATCGATTTCTTTTCTCTGTTATCAATTTTCTCTAACTGTGACCGTACATATTTACAATTTCTCGAAATCTTGATGCAACCTGAGATGTCTGCTTGTGACGAATTTCTTAAGTTGAATTGGCAACATAATTAAATTAAGCACGTGAACATAATAAACGTTGTCTCTTCGTAAGTAAATCATAATAAAAAAGTTTATTTATATCAACTGGATTGTTGCACCATAATTTAATTAGTCTCTTTAACTAATACACCGCTTAATTAACTGTGCACTAGGATAGTTTCAAAGATGGAATGTGATAAGGAAGCCGAAGCTTTCTCTGAAGCCTTGTTTACTTACCTTTGGTTTACGGAAAATTTAGTTTCTGGTAGTACTGCTGCCTTAACAGTTGGTGATATGTCCGATTTTATTGCAGAAGTTGCAAAAGCTGTTGTCGTATTATCAGCCCTGACTGTTCCTTCTTTCAACGAAAGTATGGAAGAATACTTTAAACGCCATGATATGTCAAGACGAAGTGTTTTTACATTTCTTGCCAAGTATTGTTTTGATAATCATGCCGAAAATGATGATATCTTCTGTGTTGTTTTGAATACTTGTACATTCGTATATAGACTCGTTATATTTTGTCAACACAGAGGGCACGTTGAATACGTTCAATTTGCATCCATGTGTTGGACTGAAATTTTCGAAACTGATTTGAAACAAGATTTTTATGCCAATGGTGGGTGGGAGCAATTTCACAAATATGTTACTAACAACTGCTATGTACCAAAGGATAAAGATACAGACCACAAAGCCTTTATTAATTTCTTGGATGAAATCAATTATCTGTTTCCTAAGCTAAAGATCTCTGAACCTCAACCCGAATACCTAATAAGCATCTCTACTAGTACGGAAAGATGTGAACATCACAAAATTAATTTCTCTGAACAGATTGGATCGATCTCCCCTGTCATGCTGAATCCTGGTGATTACTGTCAGAATGCAAATTATGGTGAAGGTTCAAGTCTATTCATTGTCAGTGACAATTCTGGTGAAGAAAATGAGGAAGAGTCGGAGACTGAAGAACAGTTTGGAACACAGCTAAACCCAACAAGCGAAGAATCTTCAGAATCAGACACACCACTTGATAGTGATGAAGAAATATATCACAAATTAATTAATGATAGTCTGTTGTCATTAAGAGCAGTGGAAGTTTCACCTCCATCAGAGGATTGTGTTGTTTGTCAAAATAAAGATTTGAGAACAGTTTCTAATAAGGATAAAGTTTGTTGGAAACACAATCCGGATTCGTTTTATTATTTAGTCACTCATTCGGATATTGAGGAGCTTAATGAGGAAAACTGAAATTGTGATGATCTTTATGAATATGATTCCACTTGTGATTTATAGACTAATTGAAAGATGAGGGATTTTGAACTTAGTAGTAATTAGGGTTATTTATGTGGAAGCATATTCTGGAAACATGAACTATATAATATTAAGGAAATAATGCATATGCTTTATCTTGTGTGAACTGTATTAAGAAAAAACTGGTTATTTGAAACAATGTGAATTGTGTTAATGATTTTTTTCGTTTCAGTGATAATGTTGGAAGAGAGATTACTTAAATGCCATGGGTCTTTTCATTTTACATTAATAATGAAAATGAAATTTTGAAAAACTATAATTTCTATTAATATGCATTGTAATGATGTAAATTAAGAAGAAAAAAGAAACATTTTTAAAAAGTGTAAGCAGAAATTTATTCTTTATAAGATAAAATCTTTGCATTAGGCCTTAAAATTTTATGTTCCTATTATTGTGTTTTTATTTAAAATTATATATTTATTGTTATAAATGTGTAGTCAAATTATTGATTTTTTGTCTTGTGTAATGTCTTGTAATTACTGTTTATGTGAATTTATAATTAGTAATTAAAATTATTGGTGTTATTTTTATAAACATCTCGATGCATGTGCATAAAATAAATAAAATTGTGTATAAATTTTTCAGATGTTATTTAATATATAACTAAATTTATTTAATATATATATATATAATTTGTATTGACTGTTACTTTGTAAAATATATCATTTCTGATTTTTTTACAATGATTTTATTTTTATTCGAAATTAATAATATATCCAGGAAGTGAAACACTTATGCTTAGTAATATAGTATTGGTATTATCTTTTTAAATATCAATTGTATATAAAATTTTCTAAGACAGATCACTATTTTTACTTCAATAGTCATTGCTAGGAAGGCAGTTTGAATGTTTAGTTGTCAACATAAAATACATATATATTTGTATTTAAGATTTTACATACTTTATTACAAAAAAGGTCTTCAGAAAAATAATGCTTGCTTATATTTCTAAATGATCATTTTAAAATATGTGTCTTAAATGTACGTATTATTTATGTGTTTAATTCAAATATCTTGAGCATCTATTTTATGACTGTGTTCTGTATTAAATGAAATTATAAAATAAAGTTTTGCTGGATACATAAATGTTTGCAATCATAGTTTATTTCCTAGTGTAAAAAAAATAGCATTAAAATAAATTCTATCTTTCATCAATAAGTGTATTAAAAATCCATGTATATATTAGCATAAATTATTTAGTGTAGAAGAATCAGATATGAAATGCAAAGTATAAGTATTTCGTTTCTGATGACAGTTGCTTTCTATGAAGTTTTAATATTTGACTTGACATATTTTCATGCGAAAGTTGGGATTAAAATGTTTCACCTAATTGACTTTCAAATAAATAATATATAATGCTGATATGCCCATTATATTGATGTGTGTTAAAAAAAATTGTAACATAAAGTTGTAGTGTTATTAAGTCATAAAAATGGTTTATAAAATTGAGTTGATGAATTTTTATTTTGTTAGAAGGGGTGGGGATAGGGTTCTAGATTGCTTGCATTTTTCACTTGGGATTGTTCTGAAATTCGAGCTATAACTATACCTTTTGCTTGGCGCAGTTTGATCAGATATGGTTATTGCACCAAAAAACCCTAATCAACCAACCAACCAATTGGGATTGTTCTGATTGCATTAGAGATATAAATGATTATTTTAGTGAGCATTTTGAAAAATAAACTTCACAGTTACTATTTAAGTGGGAAGGGTAAAAGGAATGGGATATTTAGAAGAAGAAAAATAATTACTAGTTTAGACTTATCAATAATGTAGTTTATAAAAATCTAACAGTATGTTTTTTAATTAATTTTTTAAAAATAGCAAAATGTAAATTTATTTGTGTAGTTAAAAAAATTTATATTTTTTGTCCTACACATCCTTTATGCAAGGGAAGTATGGGACTCATATAAGGGGAAAATGGGTCAATTTCAGGAAATTAAAATTAATAAGTATTGTATTTTGATATCCATTTCATTTGGTGATTCATGATTTTGGACATGTCAAAGAAGAACTGATTTTGGAATCTTCAGTAGTGCTGCCACATTTTGAAAACTATATCCATTTCTATTGATTGCTATATGTTCTTGTTCTTTCATATTCATGATATTTTTATGGATGAAAATTAAAAAGTAGTAATCATCTTTAATTTAGAATGATAAAAGCTTTAACAAATAACTTAATAATTTTTTCATTGCTTATTGTTTATTATTTTAATTATATTTATAATTTTCCTTAACTGAAATTAAGAGGTAAATATGATTTTAGGTTGAAATTTTGGGTTTGTGAAATTATATAGAATGGTCTACAGTATGTATTCATATTTCACATAATACAATTATTAACAAAAATAAGGAATAACAAAATGTGTTTAGAAGTACTGATGCTTTCAAGTAAATTTTTTTAAAAGTGCAAAATTTTATTTTATTAATTTAGTTTTTGTTAATAAAAGCTTTTTTTAAAAAAAAAAAATTATATGTTATTCTTTATATTATTTAAAGTATATATCATAAAAATGTACACTAGCATATATTTTAATAAATTTTGAAACGTCAATTTACTATTCATTTAACATCCCACCAACTGGTTTTATTGATCAACATGTAGAAAAATTAAAAACTTAATTCTTTAATTATGTAGAAACTACTTAAATGTAGTTGGACTTCTTCCATTCTCATTAAAAATTGCTTATCGCATCAAGTATGCAACATTTTAGCATTATTTGACTGTATCTTTGAGTTAGTTGTACATTTTAAATGTTTTTATTTAATAAGTAATAAAATTTTAAAATGAAATCATTGAAACTAATAAGTATTTATTTCTGTATTTATAAGTATTTATTTTATAAAAATCAGTTTTTAAAACATTTTATTTTTTAAAAACTCAAATAATGTTATAACTGGTGTAAGAATTGGGTTCTTAGCAAGGGACTATGGCTGTGATATCTAATGGTGAAATTAAAAATAGATTCTAATCTTTTATTTAGAAATAATTGCAACAGTTCCATTCCTCTCCTCTCTCCCCTAAGGCAAACATTTTTCAAAGCTTCCAAATTTTTAGCATAATACAGACATGATAATTTGCTACTAAGAGTTTTTATTATATATTTTGATTTAGGTTTCTCCTGAGTTGCTTGGTATAGTTTTGTATATATTTTTGAAATGCTGCTTTTTAAAAACTGTATGGCAGAAAGTTGAATTGGTTGAAGTCTGCTATTGAATTTATTTGTGACATTTGCATTAACAGAGAATCAATTGGAAGAAACATTAATTAAAAGATTTTATTACAGAGGAATGTTGATTAAAAATTACAAGGCTAATTTTATTTTTAATAGATGTATCTTATATGAATTATCTTTAAAAACTTTATATTATATAAAAAATATATTTATAATTTTGTATTCAATATAATCTTTTAACACCCTACCCCCCAAAAAAGGGAGTATAATTGCATATTCTCTACTTACAGGATGTAAATGTGTCAATTCATATTTCTCTTGAAATTTTCAAAATATTGTTTAACACAGTGAGAAAAAAAAAGTTAATTACTATTTTTATTTAATATTCATCTAATCGAAGTGAATTTCTTGTTGAAGAAATTTTATTTTAGATATATATTTGCTAAGTGCTGAAGTATTTTTGAGTAATATTAATTTTATAAAAGGATTTTTTTTTTTGTTATTGTTGTAAATTTTAAGAATGGTATTTTGCTGTTGTAAAATGGAATTTTTTTTTATTGTAAATTTTATTAATGGAATTTTGTTGTTGTTTTGGGTAATATTAATTTCATGAATGGTTTTTTTTTATTATAGAGTATCTATATTCTATATTTACAACAAAAATATATAAAAGTAATTTATGTTTTACTATGTAAAAAAGGTTATATTTTTCAAGTATTGATATATTTTTGAATCACATTAATTTCACATATGGAATTTTTTATTATAAATTCTAGAATAGATACATATATGTTAGGTTCACTCAAAGAAAAACTATGAAAAAAATCTTTATAATAATACATTGAAGAGTTGATATCAGATGGATTTTAGTCTGGCTTATATGTTTGCAAGTTACAATTTTGTACAAATAGAATACTTAATTATATGATTTGTGAAATTTGCCATTTTAATCTAGTAGTAACAGATGAATAATTGCATAATAATCTTAGTTATTATATGATGATAATTTCAGTTGGTAAACATATTTTTAAAACCTTATAAATATTTCAGGCATCAAAGTCAAAATTTTACTTAAAAGATACATAGCTGTACAATATACATTATTCGAAATTCAATGTAAATTCTAGTATTTTAAAAAATGAGAAAGTTTCCTGCATGTAAAAAGATAAATTTTCTTTTATTTCTTTTTCAATTATTTATTTAAATATAGAATTTGATTAAACGAAAATATTCGTAATGGTAAATATTCGTAATTCGCAAAATATCCCTAATGTAATTCCAAAATAAAATTCTGTGAAACAGGAATGCTTAAATTATAGAAAATTATATTATCCAGCATTGGATTGAAGAAACTCGCATGATAATTTTGGTGTCTAAAGAAATCTATCATTTTCCTTATCTATTTACACAGGGTGCGTAGTGTCATTAAAAAACTTTATTTTTTAGCACTTTTTATGTGAGGAGCATAAAAATGCTTTTTTTTTTAAATCCAAGTGCGTTTTTTTTTCTTTTTTTGTCTAAAAAGAAAAGTTTTTTCACGCACTAGATTATTCTGATTTAATGTATATTTTCTTAACAGCATTTGAGCTTTTAAAGGGAATTGGTGGATTGACACAATCCAAAGATCGTTGCTAAAAAATGTTTCCCAGCTTAGGGAAAAACTGATAATATGGGGATAATATATCCCTTTCATAGACTTGATTCTTTTTTTAATCTTCTTTTGCTTGTCAAAGAAGGGGGAAATACCTTTCTTTATATGGATTATTTTATCCATTAAAGAAAATTACTCGGATTAATTCTTAACTTCGTTTTTTTAGCAATTCCTTCGTAGACCATTTACTCTATCATGTGAGAATATAATGTTTTGATTTGAGGTTTTCGAAGTCTCAAATTGCACAGGCAGAAAATTTGTGATTTATCACTTTTCAGACATATATTTTTCGCTTTTAGGGTTAGCAGGCATTGATATAAAAGGCGACATTTGGCGATTTACCGCGAACAAAAAGTTACTATTTGGCACGTGTGTTCGCCATGTACTTGATTCTCCTGTCTCGTTGACGATTTGCAAACTATTATGAAATTCAAATGATTTTTAAAAAATCAGTTCATAAAATAAGAAAAGAAATAATATATAATTTTTCAGCTTCTCACAATAATCGTCTCTTGCGAAAATACAGTGAACAAAACTTATTTAATCTAATATTTTCGATGAAATTCACAGGAACCAAATTTTTAGTAATATGATGCAAAAGATTAATTGCAATAAAAAGATTGTTACCGATACATTAAATGACTTGTCGATTAAAGGTAACCGAAAAGAAAAAGAATGGGCGGCTGCATAGTGAATTTCATAAAATCAGATCATGAACGGCATTAAAATAAAATACTGAAGCTTCGGCATTCTTATTTCTGGACGGTTTCTTACTTCTTCTTGCATACAGCCGACCACCCCAAATCAATTGGAACATGAGTAACATTATAATGAATGCACACAAAAGTCTGAGTTCACTTCTTTGAGAAGTTGCATATGGAACAGCAATTCAGTTGGATCAAAAATGACATTATAAATAATACACAGAAATTGTGGTGTTCCTTTCTTTGGGAAGTCGTGTATTAAACGTCAAATCACATGGATCATGAGTGACATTATAATGAATAAACTCAGAGGTTGCAGAGTTCTTTTCTTTGAGTAGTTGCATATTGAATGCCAAATCAGTTGGATCATGAATGTCATTATAAAGGATGCACACTGAAGTTGCGGTGTCTGGGTAGTCACATATTGAAAGCTAAATCAGTTGGATCATAGTGTCATTATAAAAGATGCACTCAGAAGTTTCGGTGCCTCTTTGGGTAGTTGCATATTGAACGTCAGATCAGTTTGGATCATGCGTGACAGTATAAGGGATAGACAAAGATGTTACAGTGTTCTTTTCCTTGAACAGTTGTATATTGGAAGCCAAATCAGTTGGATCACATTATAAAATATAAACACTTAGGCTGAAGTGTTCTTTTCTTTTCTTAAATGCATATTGAACATCAAGTTAGTTGGATCATCTGTGACTTTACAATGTATAAATTCTGGTGTTTTTCTTTCGGGATGAGTACATATTGATGGTAAACTCGATGAGATCATAAGTAACAGACAAACAAAAGACATGGAGACAAAAGTTTCTTTTTCGAATTTTGGATATTTTATAGTGTATCCATTCTAATGACTGCAGAGCATCTGCTCAATGAGTATTATTCTAGATTACTAAAAAATAACCCATGGTATTGGTAGCAAACTTTGTTATTGCTTAAAATATACACGATTGACGTATCAACTTCGATTTTGCATTTTTTTAAAAGGGCAAGTGGCAACACCAATTGAATTTTTGTTAGTATTTATTACTGTCTTACTAAACTTTTCTGGGCTCTTTTCATTGTCATTCCGAAGACGATTTCATAATGGCACAAGAAAAACTAAAATACATTATTAAAAAATTTTATCCATATTTTTGGCGTAAGTTTAGATTTCCCGTTGAAAATGATGCCGAATCAGAATGTATAGAATTGGTTAAAAATTTGCGTAAAGCCGTTTGGGTACACAGAATCGTAACGTTTTGGCACTGGTACCCTTTCTTGGAAAAGAATTTATTAGCAATGATTTCTTCACCTGAAATTTATGTGAGTTACATTATTTTCATGGTGTCCACAACAATCCAAACCCTTCCCAACAGACACGAATCTTTCGTGACGACCTGTTCCCTTGTAACAGCAGTAGCAGCATATGTTTACGACAAAGGATATCTGGAATTCTTGGATTATTCCCCAACCATTCTGATGGTACTCTTCGAAAACAGCTATGTAGAAAAATCTGGAACATTCCAAATATGGAACCACCTTCAGCAATACTTTATTAGTAACAACTATTCCAAAGCATATGAAGTAGTTGAAGATAAGACGGAAGGGAATCCATTTGCAGATGTTATTTACAGTAAGCAATTTGTTAGGGAGATAAGTTTTCAAATAAAATCTGATATTTCTGTCTCGAAACATGCAGTAGTTTATTGCCAGGCACAGGAAGTGATGGAACGCTTCGAAAATCAGGCATTTTCTAAAGTTATCTTGGCAACTGACGTGTCAACCCAAACGGAACGCTCGCTTCAAGAAGATTCGAATGATCAAAGCTCTTCTGAGGAAGACCCTGACGACTTTGGTGCGAGTCCGACTCCATCAATTCGATCTGGAAAACAGTGGCCACAAGAGATAAATAAAGCGAGAAAAGTTTTGGCAACTGACGTGCCAACCCAAACGGAACAATCGGTTCAAGAAGATTCGAATGATCAAAGCACTTCTGAAGAAGACTCTGACGACTTTGGCATGAGTCGGACTCCATCGATTCGATCTGGAAAACAGTCGCCTCAAGAGATAAATAAAGCGAGTAAAATCTTGGCACCTGACGTGTCACCCCAAACGGAAAGTTCGCTTCTAGAAGATTCGAATGATCAAAGTACTTCAGAGGAAGACTTTGACACGAGTCGGACTCCATCGATTCAATCGGGAAAACAGTCACCTCAAGAGATAAATAAACCGAAAAGAGTGGATAGCGAAGAAAGCATTTCCAGAGGAAAGAAAATTGAAGTGATCATTTCGAATAGAAACACATTGTTCGAAATGGAACAGACGATGCAAAAAGATTCGAATGGGCAAAACGGTTCGGGGAAAGACACAGAAGATATTTTGAAGCGGAATTTGTTGTTTCAACAGGAAGAACATTCGCTTCAAGAGGTAAAAAAAATTGGAATACTCGATAACGGAGGCAGCACTTCTGGAGAGAAAAACTTGGAAGTGATCGGTTCGAATCGGAGTGCAGCGTTCCAGTCGCCACAAGAAGGTATGGAACAACTGATCGAATCGGAGAACCAGCAAAGTAATTTTGTAGAAGACACTGAAAACAACAGTTTTAAGATCTTATTATCCCAGTTGCAAGAACTATCGCTTCAAGACAAGGATAAACAACAGATATCTGAAGAAGAAACCCTTAATAAATGGAAGGATGCTGAATTTGTCGATGCAAAACTTAATTGCTCAGGGAAATTGGATGAATCGCTTCAAAACGATGCGGAGGAACGTGAAAGATCATTGAGCGAACAAATTTCTAATGGGAATGAAGGTACCAATTCGAATCGAGTTTCATCGTCCCCATTGGAACAGTACTTGGAATGTTTGAAAGCGCGAAGGACAGCGGAAATCAAACGGAATGTGGGTATTTTTAAAGAAGTTTTTCGGTCAAAGTTCCCACTACCTCAGTTAGCAGAGCAATCAGTCCAAAATACAGAGAAACCAACAACGTCGGCAAAAGGTCAAAGTACTTCTGCGGAGGACACTGGAGCTAATAATTTGGACTCTATATTTTCGCCATATTCAGAAAATTTACTGCCTCGATGTGAGGAAGAGCCGAGAAAATCCGAGAGTGAACAAAGCAGCGACAGAGATGAAACTATCAATTTGAATTGCAATTCATTGACAGAATTGGGCCATACTGGGGCCCTTGGTACATCGGAAAGTATACTACAAATGTTTGCAGAGGAAGTTGTAGATTTAACAGCCCCAACCCATTCGAAGGAGCAAACATTTCACAATCTGGAGGAGTCTGGAACATCGAACAGCAAAGAAATTCCTTCTGTGACGGAAGACGCTGAATCCATCATTTCGAAATGTGATGTATCTCAAGGGGAACAGTCGCTCCAAGAAGATCTGGCAAGTGTAGAAAAAGGAGGGAACGGTTTGAAGCAAATCACATTGACCGAATCGGAATTAAAATCGCTTAAAGACCATGTAAGGAAATTGATTGCATCCGACACCGAACAGGAAGCTCTTGACAAATCATCCTCTGGCATCTGTGTTTCAGAGGATGAAGACACCTGTACGTTTGAAACCGAAACTCGAATTGAAAGAAGCCGTTCAAACTCGATTCAACACGACGACACAAGAGTTTTGAGTCGAAATTCTGTGCCTCGGACTAAACGGAAGAAAAAGAAGGTTAAATCCAAATCCAAGCAACCAAAAGCAGCTGAACCCGATACAACTTTGCAAGTTCCCAGTAAGAAAGAAGCTTTGCATGCCTTGTTGTTTTTAATTCGAAAATTCTATAGCTCATTAGACACTATTTATGCTTTGTTAGACTTGCCTAGAAATAAGTAAAACGCTTACTTTTTATTCGTAATTAGTTTTTATTAAATTATCCAATTTTTAAAATTGTATTCTTATAAATTGTTCAAGTGAAAATGACAAATGACCTATAGTGTCATTATAATAAAGATTGTTTTACCATTCAAATTGAATTTTTTTTAAAAAATTTATTCTTAGTTGATAAGTGTGAAAGTTTCAAATAGATTTGAAACAAAATGATGCATGTAACATATAATAGTACGAAATAAGTGCATTATACATTAGGAATCGTGAACTATAGCTGAAAGAGGTTCAATTTCCAAAGTAAAGGCAAATGGAAGATTCATGTTTGCGAGTCTGTTTCAAGGAAAGGTATAGGAGATATAGCATAGACATGCTTTCAAAATACTTACAGGAATTATATTTTCAATTTTAATTTTCTAAGAAATATACGATTTCAATTCGAATCGACTATTAAAGTAGAGCTAAATTTATTTTGAATAAAATTATTTACTTCCAAACTATGCATGTTAACGGTAAGGTTTATTTTTCTTTGATAAACCAATTCATATTTATAAAATTAATATTTTCAAAATATAATTTTTTTTGCTTTTTTTATATGTATAAATTGTACGTCATAATTATTTATATCAGTCGAAATTTTATTCTTTCATTTATACCCGATTCAAAATAGTTCTTTTCAATACTTTAATTGAATATAATCTAAAAGACGCCCTCGTATTTTCCAAATTCAATCATAGATTTTTGACTATGCTGTATAATGTAGTTCCCTAGAGCCATTTGACAGAAAGGGTTGAAGATAGATCAGTGCTTAAGCTATTTATGAAGTAAATTTGAAAAGAATACAAATTATATAAACTGTAAAATATTAGATTTACAGTTTATAATAAGCTTTTGAAATGAATAATTATTTAAAAAATCCTTCGATTTTTTTTTTAAATGTTGGAGCATTGATTATTAATTTAATAATTTATCTGATTATGTAGAATTCCTCTTGAAAGGCCTTATGAAATTAGTATTATACTATTAAAAAATCTTTATCATAATCTAATATCTTCATTTGTAAGAAAATCATTAACTTTTCATAATTAAATTTCCAAGAATTTTTCTTCCTGATATATCAATAAAAATAATGGCGTATCTTTTTTTGAAAATACTAAAATTAATCGGCATTTTAAGGATTTTGAGTTAAAATGTGCTTAAGGTATCCGACTACATTAAAAACACTGGTTTTCGAAAACATGGGTGAATTTATTTTTTAATTCTTGTAGTTTACTTTCCTCTTTCCAAAACAGTTAATCTTTTTTAAGAAAAAGAAGGTCTGACCTATCATTCAGGGTCACATATTTTTCAACTAAAATTTGTCTTTGAATTCAATTTCTCAAAATATAAATTTCTATAAAAATTCTCCACCGTTAACAGGATATCTCGAAAATTAATAGAGGTATTTGCATAAAATTTCCAGTGCTGGTTTTAAATAATATGGGCAATGAAAGGAACCTAAAGTTTTACTGTTGGTGAAATACTTTTTCATTTATGTGTGTTTTTAGAAAAATAAGTTGTGATTTGATGGAAAAATTGCACTTATGCGCATATTTTAACCCCTAACTTCATTGCATCTCAAAATTGTTCTTAGGTTTTGGTTCATTTCATCATTATATTTTGTTACTTGCGTAAGAAGAAAAATAGGATTGCTGCATGACAAATTTGTGTAGTGTTAACCGTTTTGGTAAAATTTTCTTTAAAATTTACTACACATTTCTCAAAGTATATTACATTTTTGATCATGTTTTTAGTATTTACAATATTTATAATTGACAATACATCTCAAAACTCTAAACAGTTTAAAAAAAAAAAACATTTTCAAAAATTTCCTTTGAACGTAGTCGGATACCTTAAATGTGAAACTAAACTGGAGTTTGAAAAATAAGAATATTGTAATGTGCACGGCTTAAAGGCGCTGTATTTATATCCTCTACTAACTCCAGTAAAGGATTTCTGCTTTTTGCTCAACATTTTCCTTCTATCAGGCTGATTACACGCGCAGCGTTTTTTTCCGCTGCGGATATTTTACCGTTACCGCCCTCAGAAATCGATTGTTTACTCAGATGGCGGAAAATTTTCCGTCGCCTTCGTAAGTTTCATCACAATTTTATCAATAAACAAATTTACTTTAACCGTGTTATTTAAACTACCAGCGGGTGACCGAGCTCCGCTCGGAGAAAACAGGTATCGAAGCTAACTCGAAGATTTAAATTTTCAATTGTGATTTATCAAAACAATACATGCCATAAGAAAATTTGTGAAACCATTGGTGAAAAGATAACCGATTAAAGTGCACCATTGTAAACTATTCTAAACAAAGTTAGAATTTGGAAAGGGAACTATTCTATACAAAAGTAAAGATTGAAGTGTGTTGAAGCTCAATATTTTTGACAAATTTATTTAGAAAAACCAAACATATATACATACATAAGAAACATATTATAAACCTATAACAGCATAAACATAAAACTTTATTAGTTCACCATATTGGCTATAGATGGCAGCACGTTACCGCTTGAAAATTTAAGTAGCCATTATGGTGAACTAATAAAGTTTGAAAATATCCTATCTGTAACTCCGAACTGCTCTACCGTAGCGCTTCAAAACCGGCGCCAATCGATTCCTCGTGGCCAAAAACCCCAGACCCCCAAGTTTACCGGAGTTTATTAATTCTGGGGCGATTTTCGACTTGGCAACCATTCCTCGTATTATAGTATTATATAGATTAATAAAATAGGGCAACAGTGGCCTGGTGGTAAGGTCTTGGCTTCGGAACCGGAGGGTTTCAGGTTCGAGACTCGATTCCACCAAAGAACCGTCGTGTAAGGGGGTACCTTGCATGCTAAATTTGTCAGGCCAAACGTCATCTGTCATTTCTAGGTTCTCAAAACTATGTTTTTATACGATTCTATTTTTTTTTCCTAGTAAGTAATATTAGAAAGAAAGGATTTCCCATAAGTTGTTTCTCTCGTTTTCTTCCAATAAATCAAAGTCGTTAGAAATTCCTACTCAAATTTTATGTCAACAGCTATATTTCTGTCTTTAAAATCTCTCAAAACAGGCCTCTCTTGTACTAAAGCAAATAAAATTTCATTATCTACATTTAACTCACTCATGTTCATAATAGATGAGAACCCATTGATGCTAAAAGAAAAATGATGTTTTAAGCAGGAAGGTAAAACTCGTGAAAAAAGCAGCTCTAGACATTAAAAAAACTGCTTTGTGAGCAAGCTTGCATTGGATTAAATGTGCCAATTCTACGATGATCATAGTACCGTTGGCGGCAGTGGCAGGCGACGTCTTCACAGATTCGTCAACAACAAATTGACTGCGCCTCTATTTTTCCCCCAAATGTGTAAGCTCCGATATAAAGATGGATTCACACGAGGCTAACTATTGTGCGCAATCGTTGCCTTTCTACTGTTGTCCCTGAATTGCCCTCGTATGAATAGTTGAGACAATGCCTTGGGACAATGGCCAATGGTTGTCCCAACGAGACAAACATTTGCCATTGCCCCGTTTTGGTCACGTGATCTTACGGAAGTAGGAGTGATCTTCTATTGCGCGCAATAGTTACCCTCATGTGAACCCACCTTAATTCATTACACTACTGTTGTTATGAGGGTATGTTATGATACAGTGGGTTATGTTATGATACAGTGGGTTTTATTGGCACAAGATCCAATTTAGGACAAGCTGCGCCATCCACAAGGATTATTAAATAATTCCATTATAAAATGTGTAAATGAAGAATGAAGAATGCATTGTAAAATTGTCAAAAGTTGAGAAACGATTTGGCACAAGAATAAAAATAAATCTCAAATGTTAAATGCTATGAAAAATACCGATGGCTTTTAAAAAGTCACAAAATTTTGTGCGAGGTTTCTCACCCACCAGGTTCCGTAAATTTAAAATAGGTGAATGAACGTGAGTTAAACGATCTGAAGTAAAATTAGCACCTTGATGAAGAATATGTGCTATAGAATTGATAACTCCACAGTTCGTACAATAAGGGACCAGTTCGCCAAACAACAGATGTCTATGTGTATATCTTGTGTGTCCGATGCGCAGATGAATTGATTTTACATCCGCATTGGTTCTGTTGTTATGGGGGCGACGGTGACTTAATCGCTTTAGAAAATTCGCTGTGTGTGTAACCAACCTTAGGCTATATTTAGAAAAGCATCTTTTAGATGTAGAGTGGACAAGAGTCAAAGCATTTGATGGCTCCTTGTGATCTTCATGCTTAAAGTTATGTTTTATTGCATCTTACAAGCTTCAAATTTAAACAGATGCTTGAGCCGGTGTCCTGACATAGAGATAGCGTGTCTTCCCTTGAACTGGGAGTCCCGGGTTCGAGTACCAATTAGGGCATGATTGTTCTATCTGTGAGTAGTGTAAATGTGCCCCCCCTGTAAAATGTGGTTTTGGAAGCGAATGTGTGAAACATGAAGTAGCTAACTCGTGCTCTTGGCCCTAGTTAGCGTCACCGAAAAATCAAGGGAGGCTAAATTAGGCTTAAATATCTGACTCTCGGTCGACGGGCTTGTAAAGCGCCATGGATAACAACAACAACTCAAGGTAAATAACAACTTTACCGGAACTAGAGACGCTCAGATCATGAGAACGCCGTGCAAGCAGCCCCTATGCCAGGACGCCGGCTTATTGGTTTATTGTATATATTTAATAAATGTACTATTTTCTTGATCCAATGATAAATCCTCAATGTTTTTCTGGTTATGTCACTTTTATATCAATTTAATACGTCTTAGAATAATTTAACATGTTCACTATCACAGCAAAAGCTTAATATTTAGATCCCTATCTAATTCGATTATCTGTATTTTTTCTCTCTCTTAATTATAAGAGGGAAGGGGTCATCGAATTAAATTTAGGTTTCAGAATTATTAGAAGATAGATGTGATTCAAGAATGATGCAAATGGCAGTGAAGGCTTTACAGTTACCACGTTGACTGTCAACTGCGAGATTGCGTTCTTTTCTAGGACCAAACCATCTATGTTGTCAGATGACGCCTTCTCTCCTACAGTTAAAAGATAGCAAAGAAGGGGTCATCTCATTAGATAGATGGTCCTGATATCGGGCGAGGGTAGTGGAAGTGAACATGTTAAGGTGGGCTCACACTAGGCTAACTACTACGCGCAATGGATGATCCGCCCACTACCGGAAAATCACGTGACCACAAAAATGACCAATCGTTGTCCCTACGTTATAACCATTGGCCATTGTCTCAACTGTTCGTACGAGGGCAATACAAAGACAACAGCAGAGAGGCAACGATTGCGCGCAATAGTTAGCCTCGTGTGAACCCACCTTTAGTTCATAAATTTGAGAAGCGACAGTTCGATGCTTATAGCATTAACGCATAGGTACAATTATTAAAATATTAAGATCATGATTGTAAAAAGCTCAAGATATGCTTTTAGTATTCAAAATTTTGCTGAATCACCTCAACAACTTCTTTTAATATATAGATAAGAGAATAGCTTTTGATGACAGTTCTTTTATCACAGTTTTAAGATTTAATCATTAAAAAAACCAGAGTTTCAGGCATTAAGATTAAGCTAAAGCTAGCTAAACGTAAATTAAATTTTACTACTCAATACTTATAAATCGAACATAAAAAAAAGAATCGTTGACCGTATGTTAAAAAAGTGTATCGGTAGAGACAGATGTTTATTTGTATTCGAATCCGATATCAGTTGAACTAGATTAGATCCCTCGTACATACCGAGAGATTTAATCTAGCTTTTAGAAGAAGAAGAATGGCAAAGCCTTTTTGTTTACATACAAGACGTGACATCATCAATCAGTTTTTAGAAAGTATCTTTTTATACACATTATACTTCTAAAATAGTCGTTCTTAGCTCATTTTGAAAGCAATTCTTGTTTAAATTTTATGCAAACTACGAATTTTCTTTGCTAGTTAACTTTACTGACATGGACATAGATATAAAAGTTCGCAAAGTGACGCAAGATGTAATGTTATTCGTTTGGTTCAAACATGGAGCATTATCTGAAGAGCCGCCTCGAGAATCAGGCCGTCTCATTCCCGAAATCAGTGCCGAACTCATGAACAATTTGAGCATTTCAATTTGGATTGAGTCATTCCGAAGCCAGTTTATATGGGAGGATTTCTTCAGGATTCACTTCAAACGCATGACTTCTTCTTCAAAAATGTTCTCTAATTATGTAGCTTATACATGTTACATTTTGAATGCTAGCAGCGATGCATACGAATGTGTTTTCGATATCCTTTCGATCGTGACAGATGTTTCCCTTCGCTGTTTGGAGGGAGGCTGTGTAGCGTACCTCAACATGTGTGTGGATTTGTTCTGTGCTTTCTTCAAAAAAGAACTTTGCAGAAAATTTGAAAACCGGGGAGGTTGGAAAAATTTTAATAACTATCTTGTAAAGCAATATAACCTAATGCAATCAAAGTTTGTGATCGGTGACCACAAATCACCGGCTAAGCTATTTAAAATTTTTCAAAATGCAATTAAAAGTGGTAATCGACAAAGAATTGTATCCGGAAGAGTTGTCTTCAAAGAAAGGAGTCGACCATACTATGTGGTCAATGGAATAATCCTCAAAGACGTTACTCGGATCCAAATCGAGACGCATAGAAAAGCGATTAATTTTGCTGAATCAATTCAGGATGAAATGGAAGTGCTAGTTCAAAAAACATTTGATGAACTAATCATGGACTTCGCGAAGACATGCAATCAAGTGAAAGATCTGAACCGGAGAACATTTCATAAGCCTTCAACTAAAATGCCAAGTCGATTGGCAAATTCCTGTTCGCAAAGAGATCAAAATGCTTCTGAAGTTATAGCTGAAGAAATGGAACAATCTTGGGAAAAAGTTGAAAATAGTTCTATCAGAATAAAAAGCCGCATATTTAGAAGGACACAAAATAAGCCGGATCAGTCTTTGGGAACAGATCAAAAAGCATCTGCTCTGACAATAAATAAAATAGAGCAAACTTCACAAAAAAATCAACCTAAATTTAGTGGGAAGTCAAATGCACTGGAATCATCTTCACAAAAAATTCAAGTAGCATCTAGTGGGAAGACTTACAAACAAATGAAAGAGATAAATCAGCATACAACTCGCAAAGCTTCTGTTGAGTTTGAGAGTAAGTCAACAAATTCCTCTTCACAAAAAGATCGAAATAATTCTTATATTATAGCAAGTAAAGAAGAGCAATCTTGGAAAATGGGTAAAAATAGATCTAGTAGAACGAAAAGTAATACTTTTAGAGGTATTCAAAATAAACTAGAAGAGTCTTTGGAAAAAGATCAAAAAGCATCTGCTCTGACAATAAACAAAATAGAACAAGTTTCACAAAAAGATCAAAAAGCATCTGCTTTAACAATAAACAAAATAGAGAAAGTTTCACAAAAAGATCAACCTGAACTTTGTGAGAAGTCAAATGCATTGGAATCATCTTCACAAAGAGTTCAAGTAGCATCTAGTGGAAAGACTTACAAACAAATGAAAGAGCTAAATCAATATAAAACTGACAAAGCTTCTGTTGAGTTTGAAAGTAAGTCTGCAAATTCCTATTCACAAAAAGATAATAATTCTGATAGTATGGTCAGTGAGGATGAACAACCTTGGACAGTAGTTAAAAAAGCATCTGGTAGATCGAAAAATATTGCATTTTGTGGCTCAAAAAATAAAATCGAAAATTCTTCAGAACAATTTCAAATGGAATCTAAGGGGGCAAAAAACAAACTGGAACAAACTTCAAAAAAAGTTCGGAAAGCAGTTGGTGCAAAAGCAAAGGAAACAGAGAAAACATCACAAAAAATTCCAAAAGCATCTGGTGACACGAAAACTAAAGTAGAACAGTCTGTGCAAAAAGTTAAAATTACAAGTTGTAAGAAGACAAAAAGAACAGAGCAATATTCACAAAAAGTTCCAAGCACATCTGGAAAGAATGCGAATGCAACTGAGCAGTTCAAGCAACAAGTCCCAAAAGCATCTATTGGGGCGAAAAGTAAAGAAGAACTCTCTTCAATAACAGCTCAAACAAAACCGACTGAAGAAGCAAATAAAATGGAAAAATCTTGGCAAGAAATCTCAAAAGAATCTGGTGATGTGAAAAATAAAGTGGAAAAATCCTCTCAAAATGTCCAAAAAGAATCTAGTGGAATGGAAATTAAAATAGAACAATCTTCACAGAAAATTCCAAAACAATCTGGTAAGACGAAAAGTGAAATGGAACGATCGTCAAAGGAAGTCCAAAAGGAATCTATTGGGATAAAAAATAAAGAAGAAAAATCTGATGGAACGGAGAACAAATCCGAGTTCTCTTCACAGAGAGTTGAAACAGCATCAATTGAGAAGACAAATGATGTGGCACAATCAAACCAAAAAGCCTCTACTGAGATGAAAAGTAAAGTGGAGCAGTCTTCAGACAAACATCTTATAGCACCTTGTGAACAGATACGCGAAAAGAAAGAAATTGCTCAAAAAATATCTCATGAGATAAAAACTAAAACAGAACCAGATTCACATAAAGTTCAAATAGGATTTTCTGTAAAATCAAATAAAATGGAACAGTCTTCTCAGAAAATTCAAAAAGTTTCTGATAGAATGAAAAATAAAGAAGAGCAATCTCTGCAACAGGTTTCAAAAGCATCTGATAAGACGAATGGAAAAGTAGAGAAATTTTCGGGAAAAGATCAAACACCATTTTGTGAAATGATAAGTAATATGGAAAAATTTACAAAAAGTTCAAATCAAAAAGTCCAAAATGTAACTGATGATAAGGCAAATAAAGTGGAGCTATTTTTACACAAGGATCAAAAGAGCTCTGATTTAATGAAAACTAAAGTAGAACAATCTTCACAAAAAGTCCTAAAGAAATGCAGTGAAACGAGCAATAAACTGGAAAGATCTTTGCAAAAAGTATCCAAAGAATCTGAGGAAACAAAGAATAAATTGGAACAATCTTCACAAAATATTCAAAAAGTATCTGGTGACAAGGCAAGTAAATTGGAACAATCTTCACAAAATATTCAAAAAGTATCTGGTGACAAGGCAAGTAAATTGAAGCAATTATCACAAAAAGATCAAAATGTACCTGATAGAATGAAAACTATAGAAAAACAGTCTTCGCTAAAAGTCCTACAGGAATGTAGCTTAAAGGGAGGTAAAATGGAAGGATCTTCACAGGAAATATCCAAGGAAATTAATGGAGCGAAAAATAAATTGGAAAAGTCTTCACAAAAAGTTCAAAAATTATCTAGTGACAAGGGAAATAAATTGGAGCAATCTTCACAAAAAATGAAAAAGGGATCTGATGTTATGAAAATAGAACAATCGACCCAAAATATCCTAAAAGAATGTGATGTAGTGAGAAGTGAAGAGCAACGATGTTTGAAAAAAGTGCCCAAAGCATCTGATGGAAAGAAAAATAAATTAAAGGAATCTTCACAAAAAATCCAAAAAACATCTTGTGAGAAGAAAAGTAATATTATGCAAGCTTCACTGAGTGTTAAAAGCTCCGTGGAACAAATATCTGACAAGATGGAGAGAGTAAAAAAAGCACTCGATGGAGGAAAAATCTCAGACTCTAATCAATTGAAAATTCAGAATTCAGACAATGTTGCTGCACCATGTCGGGCATCTTTTAAATTTAAATCCACAGAAGCAGAACAAGTTAAAAAATTACTTGATGAAATATCCGCAACTTTTGCAAATATGTGTGAATTAATTAAGCCACTCTTTGAAGAACATGGATTCCAAGTTTCACAGATGTAAGTTAACAGTAATGCAGAGAATTTCTTGAGTTTTACAAACTTATAATTGAAGGATTTTAAACCGATTTTTAAATTGATTATTTAAAAAATATATTGTGACGAAACGTATTTGGAAACGTTATTTAAAAAGCAATAAAATCATGTTTGTTTTATCTGTACTGGAAAGTTTAATTTTAAATATATATTTTCTTCTATTTAATATTTTTCTATGAAATATTGTACTGAAATTGACAAAGTAATGATTCTAACTCCTATATGTAGAGTAATTTGGAAGTGATTCCCTTTTTCGTTGTCAGAAGTTAAAAGTTGCAGTTAAGACTCAAAAATATTTAAAATTCATGAGATTTAATTTTCAGATCCTGCGTGTTTTAAAATAGGTGCAATCTACAATTTCAGTTTAACTCTATGACATTATGTTTCAGCTCATTAAAAAGTTTGGTCATAATCAGACTTAATTATGTTTCAAACTGTGGAGAATCTTATATTATTTCAATTTTTTGAATCTTTAAAAGTATATTAACAAAGAATAAGGATCTCAAAATAATAATGTAAAGGGGAAGAATCTAATCTATTCCCGCTTTTTTAATTTTCCCCATTATAAATTTGCATAAAAGCAATATAATGGTATAAAAGTAATTAAATCAGATTGAGAATATATTGTTATGAGTATATTCGTACAAAAGCAATTAAATCAGATTGAGCTTTTCGTACAAAACATCGTAGCATATTATTTTTTAGGATTAACACAAATGTGTTAAGATTTTTAAAAAAAATATTCTGCATTAGCCGCCTTTAGAGACCACCTTCTTCACTCAGATAATAGATTTTTTAAAAATAGCTTTTTAGGTAATAAGGTGATTAACATGGAATGTTTTTTAGAAAATTCAACGTGTTATTTGGTGTGCAAATATATATTGGAGTGCAAATAAAAAAATATATTTACTGAAAATTAAAAGACGAAGTGAAAATGTATTTTGGATGCAATATCCAAAGATGGTAAATTTTTATAAATTTTAATTATAACTCTAACTGAAACTCCCGATTGAATGTTTCGATAGATAATATCTTATTTCATCACAACTTTGTTTCAGTTAAAAATCAAAGTAAATTTAAAATATATATATATTAAAAACCAGCTGGCCCCCGGCACGTTGTTTCCACCGAAGAAAACATTATTAAGTGCAATCAGTCAATAACTTGATAAGTTTTTATCGTAATAGGATTAATGTTACGACAGCACATAAAATATGAACAAACAAATAATTGTTTTTATGTATTAGATTTGAGTATTCTTTTAGAATTGAACAGCTCGGTGTTCTTTCAGAATGGTAATGAAAGAAACTATGTATTGTATCTCGTGATTCGTTCAGAATTCTGAAATTTAATTTCAGAAAATGTGATTAAAATATTTTTTTAATTGATTAAACACGGAAAATATATTTATACTATAATATCGTTAATACAGTTGAAAAATAATTTTTTAAGATTAAGATGGTACAAAATTACTTGTGCTGCAATATTTTTTGTGGTTACTGCTAGAAACGCTAAAATTTAATTAAAACTTAAAACCTTCTGTGTTTTTCTCCTTAAAACTTTCTCGCATAATCTATACTTATAATAAAGCTCAATGTGTGTATGTGTGTTGGCGCTCTACATGCCAGACCGCTGGACCTACAGCTACCAAATTTGGTACATGCATACCTTGGAGGTCCGGAATGTGCACCTCGGAGCCCTTTTTCGAATTTTTAATTCGAATTTGAATTAATTAAAAATTTAGCGAAATTTCGACGTTTTTCCGCTATAACTTCCGAAAATACTATTGCACAAACATGATTTTTATACCAATTTAAAGATTAAAAAATTAGCTTTCTAACGTTATCAGTATTTTTTTTAAATTTATAACGTAAGCTTCTATTTTTAGCGATTTTTTAAAGAAATATTTTAACCATGTTTTTAGCACTTGACTGGATAAAATAAAAGAATGCCGGAAGTTCGAATAAAAAAACTATCATCGCAAAATAAATCAAAAGAAATGCAACTTTTAGCACGTGGCTGGGTAAAATAAAAGAAATATAAAATGTGATATTTTCTAAAAAAATAAATGCAAAGCAAAGGTTTCTGTAATCGTTTGCAATATTTCAATCATTAATTCAATAAATCTTCTTTACGCTAAACCTGATCGAATTTAGACAGGATATGCATTGGAATCACGACTTAATGGCATATTTCTATTATCGTTTGCAATATCTGCATCATTAATTCAATATTTCTTTTTTCATTATAAAATGTGATAGTTTCTGAAAAAATAAATGCAAAGTTACGGTTTCTATAAAATCTGCTAGAGAACGTCAAAGGGAAAAAATTAGGTTTTGTCACCGTGTTGCCATCATTTTGACGGAAATTCAAATTAAAAAAAAACTATAAAATGTGATATTTTCTTTAAAAAATGCAAGGCAAAGGATTCTATGATCGTTTGCAATATTTAAATCATTAATTGAATAAATTATTTTTATTTATACAGGATTGAATTTATACAGGATATGCATTCAAATTCCTTTCCAATGGCCAATTTGTGAAATATTATTAAAAGGCATATATATTGTTTAATACTATTAATTTGATCTAAATGAAGTAAATAATTACATTTTATGTAGTTTGAGTCAAACAATGTATTTATGAATAATGAGTTTTAGATGTCTTCATACTTTGCTCTGTGAGCCATATTTTACAAAATATCTTTATTAATATTTTAAATAAAAGTTGCTACATCAATCAGTCTTCTAAATCAATAAATAAAACTGACTGATTTATAAAATTAAAGAATATTATTAGGAAAACGTGTTCTTTTAGAACTTTCCGTCCATCATCTCAAAGAAAATATTAATTTCAGGCCAATCAATGCCCGGAGTTACTTCAAGGCTAATGAATATGTGATTTAATTGAAAATTTTAGAACCCATTACTCATGGCGAACCAGCTGGTCGCCAAAGGCGGCTAGTCTCTCATAAAGTTGTTACCGCTTAGAATGACTTGCATGACATTTGCGTGCTATAACTACACATTATTGACCTTTAATTTGGATTTAGCATTTCTACAGAATCTGTTGTCTCCTCGGCGAGTTATTTGGAGATTAATCTTTGGTAAATAAACACGGTTGAATTTTTTTTATTTAATTACAGATAATTGTAGGTGTAAACAATAAGCTGACCAAGTTTCATCGCAATCGGACGAACGGTTTAGCAAGGCATAACAGACATACAGACATTCATTTTTATTTAAGTGTTAAAAAATTGTACAACATTGAAATTGACATAGTGAAAAATGTAATTTTTTGGATAATACAGGAGAACCTGGTACCATATTCCCTCAAAATGGAAAAAAATTCTAGCTTAGGAAAAGTTCTTGCTAGGAAAAATTCTATTGTACAATCCAGTAGATTAAGAATTTCTATCCTTTCTTGCAATAATTACATCAAAAGAATTGGAGAATGAGAATATTATAAGCAATAATTGGTATGAAAAGGTTAGTAACAGTTTTTATTAAATGAAATAAAAGAAAAAATATTAGGATATTATGTGGAGAAACGATTAAGAATTTAGATACAAAAATCTATGATAATGTGAACTCAAAAACGCTTTGAGCTAAATAATTGAAATTTGGTATACGATCTTTAAATCCGAACACGTTGAAAAAATCGATTTTAGCAAAACATGACATTTTTCAAAATTTATTTTAATCAAAGATATTTTATGGACCAGTCTTTGAGCTATCCAAAACAGGTTTACTTTTGTCACTACGGTAATTAGAAATCAAGATATTAATATTTTCTTAATGATCAGTAAATCAGAAGTGGACATTTAAATACCTTGTAACACCCATTTAAAAGCCCCGAAACATGTTAAAAATTTGTGTAAACTCAAATTTAGTTTTAAGTACTTAAAATATTTGGCACAGAAAAACACAAAATGTCAATAAGAGTTTTAACAGCGTTTTGCGGAAATTTGTGCCTAAACATATCTTTGTTGAGCTCTGAATCCTCAGATTAGGTGCATTTAGGTCTGTAATACATTTTAACGAAAGTTTTATAGGATTATTAAATATCCTTAAGATTGTTGGAGTGTATCCTAGTGTAAAATAAGTTAAAGCATTTGATGAGCTCGACAAAAACAGAATAAACGAATCTAAGCAGCATTCATGACCAGAAAAAAAATGTAAATGATTAAAAAAGCAAAATTATTAAGAAATTAGCAGCAAGAAATTATAAGCTACAAGTATGGTAGATTTTAAATATATACGCCCTTAATTTATTTTTAGAACAAGTTACTGCATACTTTAAATGCATTTTTCTCAAAACTGATTTTTACTCATTCCTTGCTTACTTCAAATCAAATAAAACAAAATATTACTATCATACAACTATGAAATTTGATGGACTTTGTCTTTATACTATCTTCTAGGGAATGAAGTAAAAGAAATTAAATCGAGTAAATATTTTTTAATTTACAGCCTATTGTTTGAATAATAATGTCATAAAGTTACTAAAAATTTAATAATAAATCTTCAATTGGTTGCAAATTTTTTATTTATAATTAGAACGATACGATTGTAGTTCATTCCCTGAAGAAAACTATTTAGTTTATTTTGGTACAAGTTTTGTTAAGATGAGAATAATAGTTTTTGGTGTAGCCTATTTAAAGTTTTATAAGAATTTCCTTAAATGTAGGCCATTGAATGTCAAGTTTCAAATGGTTTTAAAGTGTATTTCAAATATTGACATCCTATTACTCATTTCGAACTGTCTTAAAGCTAGAAATAGGGTTAAAGTACGTCTACACCCAGTTTTTCCCAAAAAGTGCCCCGACCGAGTTCGGATACCTCAAGCCAAATTTACAGCTTTCTATCAAATATTGTGTTTAGAAGATGTCCATCTGTCCGACTGTTTGAATATAATTTAATGCGATAATTATAAAACGAAAGGAGGTAGACAAACAAAATTTGGTGCAGAGATTTAGCATCTACAGAGTACAAAACAATCTAATTTTGAGCAACCTCTACTAAGGGATGGACTGTCTGTCGCTTTGTACAATACTGTCAGAAGCATATAAACGTAATAATAAGAAAATTAAATGAATTAGATAGATCAGTTTGGTTATGGAATTTTCTGACGACATATGTACAGGTTTTGCATCCAATTTTTACTTTAATAAGGTGAGAATAACGCATCTGTAACGCTCATCCGTTTTTTGAATGCTATTGACGCATGCACGGAATTAATCAGCAAATAATTCTCTAAGAATGGCACGATACATTCAATAAGAATGTAATATCCATGACAAAGTCAGGTATTTCATGACTATTGTATGCAAAAACTATGGAAGGCATGCCGTGGTTATTTCACTTTTATTGAAGAACTAGCCGCCTTTGGCGACCAGCTGGTTCGCCATGAGTAATGGGTTCTAACATTTTCAATTAAATCACATATTCATTAGCCTTGAAGTAACTCCGGGCATTGATTGGCCTGAAATTAATATTTTCTTTGAGATGATGGACGGAAAGTTCTAAAAGAAAGCGTTTTAATAATAATATTCTTTAATTTTATAAATCAGTCAGTTTTAATGATTGATTTAAAGAAAATATCACAATTTATATTTATTTTATTTTATCTAGTCACGTGCTAAAAGTTGCATTTCTTCCGATTTAATTTGCGATGATAGTTTTTTTATTTTTTTATTTGAACTTCCGTCAAAATGATAGCAACACGATGAAAAAAACTAATTTTTTCAATTTGACGTGCTCTTGCAGATTTTATAGAAACCTTAGCTTTGCATTTATTTTTTTAGAAACTCTCACATTTTATAATGAAAAAAAAATATTGAATTAATGATACAGATATTGCAAACGATAATAAAAATATCCCATTAAGTCTGATTCCAATGCATATCCTGTCTAAATTCGATCAGGTTTACCGTAAAGAAGATTTATTGAAGTAATTATTTAGATATTGCAAACGATCATACAATCCTTTGCTTTGCATTTATTTTTTTAGAAAATATCACATTTTATATTTGTTTTATTTTATCCAGTCACGTGTTAAAAGTTCCATTTCTTTAGATTTATTTTGCGATGATGGTTTTTTTATTCGAACTTCCGGCATTCTTTTATTTTATCCCGTCACGTGATAAAAACATGGTTAAAATATTTCTTTAAAAATTCGTTAAAAATAGAAGCTTACGTTATAAATTAAAAAAAATACTGATAACGTTAGAAAGCTAATTTTTTTATCTTTAAATTGATATAAAAATCATGTTTGCGCAATAATATTTTCGGAAGTTTTAGCGGAAAAACGTCGAAATTTCGCTTAAATTTTAATGAATTCAAATTCTAATTAAAAATTTGGAAAAAGGGCTCCGAGGTGCACATTCCCGACCTCCAAGGTACACATGTACCGAATTTGGTAGCTGTAGGTCCAACGGTCTGGCCTGTAGAGCGCCAACACACACACACACACACACATTGAGCTTTATTATAAGTATAGATACAGACTAACGGGTACCCGGTGCGTTGTTGCAGCAGAAGGAAATCCAATGAAGAGCAATCAATAAATAACTTGGCAATATTTTATCGAAATAGAATGAATGGTACGACAACATATAAAATGCGAACAAACATTCATCTTCATGTATTAGATTTGTGTATTCGTTTAGAATTGTAAAACTTGGTGTTCTTTCAGAATGGTAATGAAAGAAACTATTGATTGCATCTTGTGATTCGCTTAATATTTGTGCAGAATTCTCAAATTTAATGTTAGAAAATGGGATTAAAATGTTTTCTTTTAACTAAACATAGAAAATTTATTTATACAATAAAATCGTTAATACAGTTGAAAAGATAATTTTTGAAGATTAAGATGAATAAAGAAAATTATTTTTACTAGAATATTTTTGGCAGTTACTGCCAAAAGTGCTAAAGCTTAGTTGAAATATAAAACCCCCAGGGTTCGCCTCCCCTAAACGTTCTCGAATAATCTGTCATAAAGTTGTTACCTCTGAGAATGACTTGCAGGTCATTTGCGTGCTAAAACTGCAAAATATTAACCTTCACCTTAGATTAAGAATTTCTGCTGAATCTATTGTCCCTTTAGCGAGTTATTTGGAGATGAATCCTCAGTAAGTAGATGCAGATGAGATTCGAGTTTTTTAAAAAAAATTTAGATAATTGTACTATTTCTATAACTATCCTGTAGGTATAAACAATAAACTGACCAAGCTTCATCGCAATCGGATGAATGGTTTAGGAAGGCATAACAGACGTACAGACAAACATTCATTTTTATTTATGTAGATATGCAAAATATTCCAGGGTGACCACTTCTTTACTGTTTTTTTTATTCGAAATTCAAATTAGGGTCATTTAATCATAGATATAAAATTAATGCAATTATTGAAGCTTGTACGATCATTTCAGTGTATATTGTGTCGTATCTCTAAAGAAAGATTGTGTCATTATTAAAAACCTTAAACTTAAATGACCCTTTGCTGTCATGCTTCCAGATTCCCCAACACACTAAAGTGAAATAATTTCTTATTTCGCTGGTTATTAGTTTTTAACAAGATATTACTCATCGATTATTAACCCTCTAACCAGAGCATAACATTTTAGAAAATCTATCTAATACTATAATGCGAGGAATGGTTGCCAAGTCGAAAATCGCCCCAGAATTAATAAACTCCGGTAAACTTGGGGGTCTGGGGTTTTTGGCCACGAGGAATCGATTGGCGCCGGTTTTGAAGCGCTACGGTAGAGCAGTTCGGAGTTACAGATAGGATATTTTCAAACTTTATTAGTTCGCCATAATGGCTACTTAAATTTTCAAGCGCTAACGTGCTGCCATCTATAGCCAATATGGCGAACTAATAAAGTTTTATGTTTATGCTGTTATAGGTTTATAATATGTTTCTTATGTATGTATATATGTTTGGTTTTTCTAAATAAATTTGTCAAAAATATCGAACTTCAACACACTTCAATCTTTACCTTTACTTTACCTTTGTATAGAATTGTTCCCTTTCCAAACTCTAACTTTGTTTAGAATAGTTTACAATGGTGCACTTTAACCGGTTATCTTTTCACCAATGGTTTCACAAATTTTGTTATGGCATGTATTGTTTTGATAAATCCCAATTGAAAATTTAAATCTTCGAGTTAGCTTCGATACCTGTTTTCTCCGAGCGGAGCTCGGTCACCCGCTGGTAAATAAAAATGAATGATCGTTAGTATGTTTCTTATGCCTTCTTAAACCATTCATCCGATTGCGATCAAACTTGGTCAGCTTATTGCTTACATCTACCGGATGGTTACAGGAATAGAAAAATGATCTAAAATTAAATTTAAAAAATCGAATCTCAACCGCATCTATTTACCGAGGATCATTCTCCAGATAACACTCCGAGGAGACACAATAGATTCAGTAAAAAGGCTAAATCCAAGTTAAAGGTTAATATTGTATAGCTATAGTAAGAAAATGCCATGCAAGTCATATTTGTAGATAGTAACTGTATTACAGATAATGCGAGAACGTTTTGGGGAGACCAACCCTGGGAGTTTTATATTTAATTAAATTTTAGCTCAGTAACTATCAAAAATATTATAGTACAAATAATTTTGCACCATCTTAATTTTCAGGAATTATCTGTTCAACCATATTAACGATGTTATGATATAAATATATTTTCTATGTTTAATGAATTTCGAAAGAAAATATTTTAATCACATTTAGTAACATTAAACTTGATAGTTCTGAACGAATATGAAACGAACCACGAGATACAATAAAAAGTTTCTTTCATCACCGTTCTGAAAGAACAGCAAGTTTTCCAATTCTAAACGAATACATAAATCTAATGTATAAAAATGAATATTTGTTTGTTCAGATTTTATGTGCAGTCGTACCGTTCATCCTATTTCGATAAGACATTGAAAAATGATTGATTGATTGCACTTAATATCATTTTTTTCGGTGGCAGCAACGCGCCGGGTACCAGTTAGTTTATTAATATTCATGCATAGTTAGTTAAAGCAGAACATTAATTATAATGATCAATATTCTGACCAGGGGGTTAAGTTTATAAGTCTTTTTTGTGGGATAGTTTTCTTGAAGTCAATTCATGTGCCCTGTATAAGAAAAATCCATGTAAATTGACCGAGCCCGCGTTTTCGTCCCTCTGATCGAGGTTCAAAATTACGAAGTCCATCCCAAAACAGCCTTAGAGTTGCTTTCGAAAGGGACGTTAATAAAACTAAACTAAACTAAACCGATAACGAAGAGAGCAATAAAAGTTTTATGGATTTGGAGCGGTGACCGTTTCCGCCGGTACTGGTTTTAACTAAGCAATGGACTGTCAACAGCTTTGATCAGTTTCCTAATGGGCTTTCGTTTGTGATTGTGAAGATTTTTGATTATTTTTTGCATTAAAACTATATAAGATCGTCTCTAGATTACTAAAACAAAGTTCTGTATCACACTTGATTATCATGTGAGTAATTAAGACTTTTATTTTTTTCTTTCATAGCAGTTTTTTCTTTGAGTTATAACACTTCTCGGAGGCCTCGACTTAACATTGCTTTCTGAAGTAAAAAAGAAATGACTGCACATCAACTACTGCGTTCCTTTCACTTCCTGGAAACGTATTCATAAAGAAACGTTCACATGAGGCCAACTACTGTGTACCATATAAGGCCACGCCTACCTGAGGAAGATCACGTGACTCTAATAAGAGGATAATGGCAAATAGTTGTCTTGTTGGGGTAAAGGTGGGTTCACACGATGCTTATTACTGCCCGCAATAGAAGATCACGCCTACTTCCAGAAAATCCCGTGACCCCAACTGGACAAGGGCAAATAATTGTCCTGTCGGGACAAACGTTGTCCACGTTGTCTCAACTGTTCACACTAAGGGCAATGCCGGGACAACTGCAGAGATGCAACGATTGCGGGCAATAGTGAACCTCGTGTGAGCCCACCTTAACTATTTGCCACTGCCACAATGCAGTCATGTGAACTTACTGAGGTAGACGTGGCCTTTTATCGTGCACAATAGTTGGCCTCATGCAAACGCTGCTTAGCACATTATGTGTGAATTTGATTAACTTCTATCTCGTATTTCTAAATTTGAACTCATGCGAAACTTTCTTTCTGAAATTTTGACAGATTTATTTTTATTTTCCTGCATAATATTTAATAACATTTGTTGAAACAGCAATGGAAAATGAAGACGATATGCGAAGATTTCTGGAGCACTTTGTGCCGAATTATTGCTCCGCTGTCGGCATTAATTTTCAAAATATTGTTCCACTACACTCGTTTGTTCCAAACGAAGACATGTCAATGGATTTCTTTCAAATTTTGAAGGAAGTTTTGAAAGTGGAACAGTATTTAAATCTGAAGAAGTGGGAAAGTTTTTTTCATACAAGCTGCTTAAAAGCCTTGTCTTCTCATGAGACATATTTCAGATACGTCTTCTTTGCGTGCGAGTATGTGAGTTTATTTTTCGATGATGTATTTGATAGAAGTCTTACTGTGCTTGCCCTTGTGATAAACTACAGTATTGAAACACTTATAAACACTACAGTGAACTTTTGCAGATTTATTGTTGATATTTGCATTG
>JAPMOQ010044279.1:42843-109156 GCA_026543055.1 Argiope trifasciata
TAAAGCTGAATCAGACTCGAAGCATGGGAAGGCTGAAGTAGAAATGAAAAATGAAAATACAGGAGAAAACACGAAGTTAGAAACTTTGGAATTAATCCCACAAAAGAACTCGATTTTCAACTCTAATTTAAAAATTAATAACATAATCGAGAACAAAGCTGATGCATTTCGATACCATAATATTATTCAAGCAGTCATGTGGTACAACAAATTGAAAAGCTCAAATTCTTCTGAAAAGAATAACGGAATTCAGAATGAGGTAGAGGAAATTATGGGGAGTTTCAAAGACATGATTAAATCTCTAATTGAATTCTTGGATAACTGTGCCGAAGAATAAAAATTCTGAAAATTTTGCTTTGGCAATAATAATTTGACAATTTTACTCTCTAAAGAAACTCGATGTATTTTCTATGCAATTATTTGCATTCTCTTTTCAAATATTATATGTGAAATATAAGTGATTTAATTTTAATTTTTTACATATATTTACAATTGATGGGCATTGCGGATTTTAGAAATGTTATTTTTTAATACTTATTTCCCGACGCTTATGCATCGTAAAAAAAAATTTCTGTCTGTTAAATAATTTCCTACTCTTATTATTATCTTAACTGTTAGTGAAAATACCCTTCAAAATTAAAATCGTGATTCAATCTTCTGTATTTTTTGGAGTTCTTATTTATAACCTTGATATCCGTTAAGTGTTCACAACAAATGAAAGCGTTCCTCAAATATCTTGAATAATATTGCCGAAATTATAAAACAAATTTCATTTTTAACAAACGATTTTGTATATTTTTTATTTGTGTTTGATGTATTTAAAATCAAACGTTGTTAATAAATAGATCTTTAGGACTCATTATGAAGTACTTTTAAATTAAAAGAAGAAAAAACAGAATAAATGAAAAAAAATTCTAATCTGCAATTCATTATCCCAACTGGCGTAGGAAAGTCAGGCATATGCGTTTCGCCAACTGGCATTGAAAGATCATCCTTGATTGTTGACAATGTGTTTTCATTTAAATCAGAAGTTTAAAATGATATGTATAATATTGTTGCAGACATCTCCATCTCGATCCACAAATAAAATGGATTTGACCGGACTTGATTTGCTGTTTTGTTTTATTTTGAGTATACAATGCAAATAAATTGCTTTTACGTTAGCTGTGTGTTTTTGTTATTAAATTGTATTTATTTTATATATTTTTCGTATATGCTTATACTTTTAAATGCATCGTTTTTAGGTTAGGTTTAATTTTTTTTTAAATTTGTCACTATTTGATAGTTTTGCGTTCATATACATCAAACTTTCACTCGAATAGAATTGCGAATAGAAGCTAGTATTTTATAAATCTTGTCAGCTCATATTTTAATCCGAAATCGTCTTATTTCTTGGTTCAAATCCTGAATTTTATTTCTAACATGCGCTCTAAAAAGTTAGACTATGGAAATTCTCATGTTCCAAGCAAATTCATAAGAATCTCGAACTTCTAAGTCTTTATTTCAAATGTGCTCACTTCTGAACTCTTGTGTTCTCCTGTGGGAAATGACATATTCCATTTTCGTATACAAACCACACAGGAATAATAAATCGAAGTCAATTTCAGATTTCCCGTTACGACAACATATCTGAACATTTTTATAATATGTAAATCGCAGGTACAAGAATATTTGCGCATCTTTTATAGAAAAGTTTTACATTTTAAATTTATTATCTGTAGTATCTGAATGCCTTTTAACGCCCTATTTCCACTTAACGGATCAAATTAAAATATTAATATATATTCGATTTTTTTAAATGGGTTCAATTTGTAAATTTTTAATTAAATAAATCAAAACACTTGTATTGCATGTAGGAATAAATGGGACGAAATGCCCATTTAGTTCAGTGTCAAGGTTTCTGATTAGAGAGGAGGAAAAAGAAATAGTTTTTTAAAAAATAAAATTTTTCAAAATATTTCCTTCGAACGTAGTCGCATACCTTAATACAATCGTTCTTTTGCATTCTTTCTAGAGAATTAACCGTTTTCTTGAGCTTCAAATTATATACATTTTTTTTTTTTTTTTGTAGCTTGTAGAGCATCTTACGTACTTAAAAAAATTAAGACTCCAAGCGTTTTAGAATTCCATCGGTTTGGTTTATTCTCTTCATTTCACATCATACTTAACAAACCATTGTCAAATTTCAAAAGGTTTACAATGGATCATCAGTTATTATACAAAATAATATTAATAAAATATGTTTATCAAAGAGAAAAATCGTTTGCTTTTACTTTTAATAATATTTTAACAGAAATAAAATTTGCAGTTATAAAATATCTGAAAAGGAATCGTCTGCTAAGTATCTGTTAACAGATTATGGCATTTACCGAACACTTTCCTTCACATGTCCAATTTTCCCGAAAAAGAATTTGTAACATAAAAGCAGACATCTTTTCCATGCATGTCATGCTCAAGTAACTTCAAACTGCTCTCATATCTTGGAATATCATGACATTTTTCCAGCTGTCTATTCATATTCCAGATAAAGATTACAAAATGACAATGAAGCAAGAAAATGGAGAGCAGGACGAGAATCTTTCAATTGACTTGAGTTTAAACAGATCTTGGCTTGGTGGATAGAGCTCTAGGCTTTGTGCTTCCGTTTTGGTGGTCGTCAGTTCGAGTCTCGACGCGCAGGAATTGTTTTATATTTTTTATTAAAATTATTTTGAAATATCTTTCCGTACTATTTTAGCATTTACTATGAAGTTTCCAAGACTATGCATCAGAATTAGAAATTTACTTGAAAACATCAATAAATTAAAAAACATTTTAAATTTCCGAGATCATGCACATGCGCAGACAGCATCCTAATCTTTAGCATTTATGTTGGAAACCAGATTCCCATTACGATTGTAAGCAGGAAGGGAGGGTTAAGAATCTTAGAATTGATTTTAAGAGAGCCTGGCTTGGTGGATAGAACTCTGAACTCTGTATATCCGTTTTGGTGGTCGTCAGTTCGAGACTCGATGCGCAGCACTTATTACGTATATTTTTATTTATCTTTTAATAAAATTATTTTGAAATAGCTTTCCGTATGATAAAAAAAGGTACATTTAAATCCAAAGTTAATAGTTAGTTTAATATAAAGTTTATTTTTATTTATTATTTCCTTTATTATTGTTTATTGATTTTTAAATCCATTATTTACCTCAATTCTCTTCCTAATGGGCGTTAACATACTAGTTTAAATCTTATTATACTTCAAAAAACTATTGTTGACCCATTCTGGTAAGAGAATCATACGAGCATCGAAAATTTTCGTGTAAAAATAAGTTAATAAGTTAAATAAGTTCGCACGTGTAAAAATATGTTAAATATTAGTGATGGCTAAGTGGATCTCAATCGTTTATTTTCAAATGCACCATCAAAAGTTTAAGTCAATCAGCTTAGAGACAGGGTTCTTTGAAGCCCCGATGTTCGTTTAAAGAGAACCTATATATTAGAAAAAATTCAGTGGATCTCGGGTGTGCGTTTTCAAAGCATCTTCAAAAGTATAACGCAGGCAGTCTAGAGGCAAAATACTATGAAACCCCGGTGCTACTTAAAAAATAAGCTAAATAATAGAGAAAATTCAGTAGATCTCGGCCGTGCATTTTCAAAAGCATCTTCAGTGTTATACAGCAAGCTGCCAATAGAAAAAGTATTCTTAAACCCCGGAGCACGTGTAAAAATAATTTAAATATTAGCGATGGTTAAGTGGATCTCGGGCGTAAATTATAAAACAGTTGAAATAGTTCTTATTTCAACTATCTTCCAAATTTGTAATTTTTTAAAAGTACAGAATAATAACTGTTTCATAAATTCAGAGGCTTGGAGAAATATTTTGAAATGAACTTATTCTGGTGTATTCTTTTAATCAGTCCAATTTCACCTATCCACCAAAACGGGTTTTAACGTTTACCCAACGATGAATACTTCGCTTCAAATTTTAATTTCACCTGCTTTTGCTTTGAAAATAAAGGTTTCATCCAAAATATGTGTTCATTTTCATTCCAAGTGCTTTTACTTACGAAAAGAAGTATTCATCAAAAAATTTGCTAATTCCCACATAAAGAAGTTTACACTTCGTTTCATTTTTCGTAGATGTATTGACACAGCTTCGAATGACAATGTCTAGTCTCACGCACAAATTTGTACATTAGTCAGTAATGAATTGTAAAACCACAGCAATGTGATTCATATGGTGAATCACATTGAGATAAATAATGGATTGAAACCACAGCAATGTTTATCATACGGTGAATCTTTGCAGTCCTGAATCACTCGACTGTACTTAATGTAGATCGTTGTGGTTTGCATTCAAAGTATATTGACAACGTATAATGGGGAAAAAAAGGAGCTGGCCTCGAATGAGCTTCAGAGAGTGTGAGACATGAATATACAATGTAAATTTTCTTCTACATGATGCAGTATCTGTTTAAAAAATACAAACAACGTAATTTAAAATAAAATATTTAAAGGAAAAGTTTCAGAAAACACAGAAAAATAGTATGACAGATATCAGATCAATATAGATAATTTTTTATCGCATGGATGAATGCTCTGTATTTGTGTTATTTATCTGTAATTACGAAAATTAAAAATTTTCGAGACCTGAATTTTTTAAACAATTTGCATGGGTTTGGAGAAATGCTTTTATACCATTAGGAAGTTTTAAAAATATGATATATTAAAAAAAAATTTTAATTCAAGTAATTATTTTCTACATTTTAGTTTTGTTTGAAAATTTTTAATCGATTTTAAAGAGTTATATTCAACAAAAAATTTGTGTTAGATAAAAGTACGAGTACTATCACCGAATTCTGAGCTATAACCCTAGTAGCACACAAATAGTTGTATAACATTGACCAATATTCATAATTTTGCGAGATATTATATAATGTTGCACAATGTAGTGCAACAAATTTTGTTACCTGGGGTTTAAAGTCTCTAGCCCATCGTTAATTAGTTTTAAATCGGTTGCACAGTTTTTACTAGGCCACGGTAGCCTGGTTGGTAGAGCGCCAGTCTCACAAGCGAAAGGTCGCGGGTTCTGTCCTCGTCTCGGACAAAGACCGCCATGCTGTCAAATGGCAGTTGGGACTCTTTCAATAGGACGTGACTGCAAAGTCCTCCAAGTTCCCATACCTCGGGGGGTACTGAATCAGGGATGACTGAGTCCCTGATTTGGATCTCAATTCTGACTTGCGGATGGATGAATGAGTTCGACCCCCCCCCCCTAAAAAAATGGTTGTATCGTGTGTGTTCGAGCAAAATCGTCCTTTCACCTTAACAGTGCGCGATAACAACGAAAGGCGCTCACTTCTGCCTTAATTCGGATGGGCTCCGCTCTTTCGGGCTCGGTATGACCAAGTGGCATTAGACAGACCCACCAACCACCACAATTTGTACTGAATGTACAAACAAGAAAGCGGTTAGATAGAGCGGTGCACTTACACATTCAAAGTTATTATTAGCCACTCAGCATTCAAAATGAAATTGACATGAGTTAGAATCAGGAAATTAAATTATTTCTCATGGTTTTGTTTAATAGTAACTTTTTGTTAGATTAGTATTTCGAAGTAAAATAAAGTTTATTTTTATTTATTATTTCATTAAGCAGAGTTTATTGATTCTTAAATCCATTATTAACCTCAATTTTCTTCCTAATGGGCGTTAACATTCTAGTTTAAATCTTATTATACTTCAAAAATTTATTATTGACCAATTCTGGTTAGAGAGTCATAAGAGCATCGAAAGTTTTCGTGCAATCAGAATAAATAATATTGGAAATTTTGATTTTCATGTTCAATTTTATTGCAAATTAAATGTATATAAGCACGTAATTTTAGTTTCTATTTTTATATGAATACTTATATTAATTCAATTTTATATTGCGATGCAATTTTGCTCTTATACTACAAAAGAAAGAAATATGTAATATTTTTTCTAACTAAAGAGATAATTCTTTTTTGCTTTGAAGGATTTTTTTTTATGTTATAAAAAATAGAAGTTATTATACCCATTAGTTAATGTATTCATTCAAATCTTTAAAACTGAAATGGTGTGTTTTGACAAGAGAAATTATCTTTCGGTACTCTATAAACAAGGGCAGCGCTAACTATCTTATTTAATTAGCAGTTTTGAGATGATATATTGACAAATTTATCTTTTAAATTATTTTTTCAATAACATTAAAAAAAATTTATTAATATTTATAAAAATAGTTTTCATATCGATATTAAAACGAATCGTCGAAAGGTTATGTTACGTGGCTACGAACCAAAAGGTCCCTCGTTCGATTCCCACTCCAATCTCGCTTACCACAAAAACAAACTGGATAAAAGAATTAAAATAAGTTTAAAGCAATAATTTGTTTTGAGTGAAACATAAATTTAAGACAACAAAACGAATTGAAAACAATAAATATAAATAAAATGTGCAATTTTCATTTTGATAAATTTATTATTTTTGAAATCTAAAGAATGGACAGTTTATAAATTCAAACTGAAAATTATGAAGTCAGGATTAAAATAAAAGAATATAAAAATAATACAAAAATTTGTTAAATACAGATTTGGATTGATTTATAGCCAATATGATAATTTTTTCAAGTATTTAATTTAATTTTTGAATTACTTTTCAATGCATATGGTAAGTTATACAGTTTTGTTGCAAATGCGAACAGTGTGTGTTTCAGAGACTGATGTCTCACAGCATGTCCTCAATCAATTCTGTCCTCAATCAATCAGTTCTGGGAAGGGAAAAAGAAAAAAAAAAGAGTCAACAGATAATAGTTTGTGCTCTAAATGCTGATTGGCTAATTACATTTTTGTTTGCAACGTGCATTGGTCCAACCAGCTGCTCGTATTTTCGTCAGCTTTAGTTCAGCAAGGTTTTTCTTTTCAATCCAATTTCTTAAGAATTCGAAATATATTCTGATCTTTATTCCTTAAACCATATGATTTGGAAATAAAATTTTGAATATTTATTGAAATTCATGCCGAGAATTGGCGGTATTACAAATGGAAATCAAGTTGCACCATAAAAATACAATATATACAAAAAAAAAAAAAAAATGCTAAAAATATTCGAAAGTTAAAATGAAATGAAATGAGTTTGTTTACTAATAAAGGTCCAGTCAATGGCAAATTTTAAACGCTGTATTTGATACTTTTTAAAAATCATTGTAATCTTTCTCGAGAAATTAAAATTTAAAAATGAGTATCTGTCGTGTAACTGCAAAACAGATTGGCAATCTATTTCAGAGAGAAATAACCTTAACGAAGGTTTCATTTCGGGTAGGTTATTTTCCATTTATAAACTTAGAAATTCGCTAAAGTTTTTCTCATGAAACTTATTATTTCAGTAGAAATATGAATTAAGTATGTAAGTACACTTTCTTCAGATTTTCAAATTATGTATCTTCTAGTAGAAACAATGTAACAAGGAACTAATTTTTTTTAAGTAAGAATTATTTTAATTCATTGATTGTAGATATCGAATTTTTTTAAAAATTATATGTGATTGTTATTTTGGATTTTATGATTGGTAAATTATATGATTCATTTAATAATTACCAAAATATTGAGCTAATTTTTTATTTGATAATGGAAGGAAATCTGTAATTCGTCATTTTTAAGCTTTTCATCGTTTATAGCTCTATTCTTTCACTTTAGCGTCAAACCTGAATTCTGTAAAATTCCGGCTCTTTTTTTCGAACTGGGAAATTGTACTTAACTGAAATCTAAAATGTGCTCTATGATAATATAAAATCCACCAAAGAAAGTTTTAAAGAAATGTTAATTTCTGAAAAACACTTCATGCTAACCAATAGTGCCTTATGAAATCTGAAATGAGCATTGTTGTAAAAATAACGCTTCAAAATAATTCAATTTTTGTAAAAATGTCTTAGTAAAAATCTAAAGATTTTATATGTAACTATGTGAATCCTAGTTTGTTTGTTTTTAAAAAAAAAAGAAGAAAAAAAATGATTTTTATCGTTTGTCTGACTGTTGTGGCTTTTTTCAAGAATGACTTACTGCAAAAGAGAAAAAATAATATCTTTTAAACAACATGTGATACTTTTCCAGCAAAATTATAATTACTATGAATGCTTAATCAAATAAAGGGAGTGAAGGAGAATCTTTCATTAGAAAGAAAAAGAAAGTATCGTTTACTGAGTGCCAAATTAAAGTTGCCAAACCTCGTATCAGCTAAAAAGTTCAAAAGGAGGAGTGTTGTTTTTACCTTTTTGATGCATTACTCAGATTCACAGTATAAAAGTTTATCCCTTCTAGTGTGTTTTGATCTAACTTGAGAACTCTTTATTTCTTTATTCTTTTTTGTTCTTATTACTTTTCATATTTCATTTTAATCTGTTTCTGAAAGAGTAGAATAGTAACCCAATTATGTTTAAAACAAAAATACAAGTTTATAAGAGATAAAAATCTCTCTTTTTTTTTAATATACAAAATTCCTTAAACTTTATGCAGAATCTAACCCTTCTTCTAATACCCTGGTCTAAAATTAAAATTTAAAAAAAAATGTTGATTTATTTAGCAGAACAAAAAAATTTTCTCCCACAGATACTATAATTTAAAGATTATAGTTGGTGATATATTACTCTTCACATAATTACTTGCATAAATTATATCTAATTATCAAACAGTTGATTAAAAAACACAATTTTAATTCTACTTTATGAAATGAAATTACAAAATATATATGGCAAAGGGAAAGAGAGAATCCTCAGTAATTTTTAATATTTCTTATTTAAATGATTTTTTTAGACAACTTATGTTGTGGAAAGAGTTATGCCACCTCCTGTTAGTAAATTTAATGCCAAGAGACCAAGGATCTTAAAGGCAAGACATTTCATTTACAGAACTGTTGAGGATACAGACCTTTCGGATCCCTCAGATCTTCATGTTGTATTGACATCTTATGTGGAAGGTTGAGTATAATTCTTTACTTAAATGTTATCTTCAATATTTTATTTTTAATTCAGTATATATACATGGGCATTTCTTTTTAACATTTGGGTTTTACTCATTTGAAGTTTTTATTTAATTATATTTTTGTTAACTTCTAATTTAAAGTGAACATTTCTTGTAAAATCTAATTTTCAAAAAATTATGATGGGAAAAAAAATGTAGTTAGTAAGTCTCAGACTCTTTTGACCTATTATTTGTCCTTGAATATAAGACACCAGTATGTAATTATTACTAGTATAATTTCCCTTGTTGCAGTATTCTTGTAAAACCAAGTGCTATTTCAAAAACAATTTTTCTTAAAATTAATAATAAAGTAAAATAAAACTATTTAATGCATTCACAAAGGATTTCAAAAATTGTAAAATAATATTATTTGTATATAAGTATTAGAAATTATATTCAGAATTATTATTGATCAAATTAGTCGAAAATATAAATTAGGATTAATTGTTTATAAATACTGAATTTAGTACTTTATCCAAATAAATGTGGATGATTATATGTAAACATTAAGATGCCTGTTTAAAGTAAATCTTAAGGCAACTTATATTGAAAAATGTAATATGGAAAGTAATTTCCAATTAATGAATTTGTCTTCTTACTTTTTGAAGAAAAAAATATTGCTATATTCTTAGTTTTGATTTGGCACTTCCTTAATATATAATAATGAAGTCTTATTGTGTCTGGGTAGTTTTAATACAAGAAATTTAGTTCCCCTTCACTTTAGTTTTTAACTGTATAGAATTTGAAATATCTCAGATTAAAATTATTAATTTCAAAGGGGATTCTATAGTTAAATATGGCTTGCAAATTTCCAGCTAGACAACTGCCCTTGAAATGTTAAGCTTAAAGGAGACCTAATCGAGTCATGTAAACTTAATTAGCTTAATTACCATAAATATGTATTTAAAAAATACAAATTCTGAGAATTACAAAATATGGTGTTATATTGGCACTTAGCAGGGATAATTGATCAGGTTTCCTATCTAGTTCATTAAATGGCAAAGTTATTAAAATATTTATAGACATTGAAACTAATGATTATTAATTTTATGCAATACTAGTAACATTTGCAAAAAAGAAAAAGAAGAAAAGGTGAAGACTTATTCAAAAATGTGAAGGACAAAATCTTAAGATCTTGAAACATTTTTTAGTTCTAAGAGGGCCTCTATAAGTGAAGTTGAAATTAGTAAATTGTCCAATTTTATATTAGCTGCAGCTATGGCTGAATTTGAAATAAATCAACTAATGATATGACATATACCAGAATATGAAATAATATCTAAAGTTGATAAGAGCAGTGAATCTGAAGTTTCTTTAAGGTCAATTCAGAATGTGAGTTAAATACTAATTAACCAACCCTCTGATGTATCTAATACTATGTCAGTTAAAGTTATCAGATTCTAGAATTTGAGATTGTAGAATGCAAAGGTTGTAGATTATTTTACTAGAAATGTATCATAGCATTAAATAAATAGTTATTATTTTTCACATTATAAACAAGTATTATTTTTTTGTATTAAAAAAAAATCAAGTAAAGAGAGGATGTAAAGTAAAAGTGGGATGAATGATTAATACTTAGAAAGATTTGCTTTCTGCTTACCATTTAAAGTATTTTGAATAAAAACAATTTTTTATTAATATTTTAATGATTAAAAATACAAGGAATCATCTGAAAAAAGTACCTTATACAGAAACAATGTAAAACAATTTATTCAAAGAAGTAATTATCTGGGAAAGATTCATTCATTACTGCATAAAAGAAGCTCGATTGTTGTCCTATATTTTAAAATCTTGTATTCATGCAGTAATACTTCTTGGCATTTTTACTGTCTGTCCACAACCAGAATTCTACTAAACGATCATCTATGTTTATGGCAGGAGTTATAGAAACAAGTTACTGTAGGAAGAGTTTCTTTCGCGGAGGTTGAAATTCATTCAAGTTTTTTACGTTGGCATGTTAAGTGCCAAATTGGGGATATTAGCTATAATTCCATTTAATTTTTGGAAACAAATTTTAAAAAATCGCAAAGGTGAAAATCTTTATGCTCAATTATTTTTACTTTTGGTGAAAGGGGAACTCTGCAACATTAAGCACAATTTTGTGTGCTTGTAATTTTAAAGTCTATCCTTTCTTGAATATAAAAGGCATTTTAAAGGATATCAAAATTTAAGTGACAAAAAAATTAAGTAATGAAATGCAGTTAATATTAGCCAAAGATAAGATTAATAAAGCATTAATAAAATATAGAAGTTGTAAGCTAAGTGAATATAAAAACTGTGCAACTGCGACTAAAGTGTGAAGACAAATGAGCAATAAGTTGTTTTGTTTTTTATCACTTCAGATTGACTTCAAAAAAAAGAATAATCTCACAGACATCTGCCAATTCCACCCATTCAAAATGGATCTTCCCTACCAAAGCCTGTTTCTATAACGCCCACCGTAAACATAGGCGATCGTCTAGCAGAGTTCTTGTTGTGGACAGAAAGTAGATATGCAGTGGTGTGAATTTTTTTGGATAACCTAACAATGGAATGTTATTTGGAATTAGACATTTAATTTCAAAATATGATAATTTTTTGAAAAAAAAAATGTAAAACATGACAGTGCAGGTAGGATTAAATTAGTTTTTTAAAAAATTCTAGAAAATATACTGCGAATTCATTGAGCTTATTTGTGAAAGAATGGTAAGTAAAATAGGGGAATAAAACAAAGTAAATATTATTTCATAAGTGTTGACTCCACCTTGGACTTTCCTTACTCACATCAGCTAGCCATTCTTGTTCAATATGTTTTACTTAATGCTGCTGCCGGAAATATATTATTTCAATACAAATTAAATAATCATACAGTAACTGAAATAGAGAATTTAGTTTGAGAAAAAATTTTCATTTGATAAAATGAGAAGTCAATCTTACTGTAATGCAAATAATATGTCTGATCTATATAATTGACTTCAAAATAAGCATTCATTGAAAGAATTTTTTAAATATTATATTTGAAAAGAACAATATTATAAGTATAGAAGTGAGTCCTGGACTCTCAGAAAAGATTTTTTTGTTTTTGTTTTTTGAAGCTGCATGAGAAATTTTTATTAATTAAATATTTTATTATTTAATTTTTTTTATTATTTTAATTAGTGAATATGTCTGGAACTTAATCTTGTATTGTGTATAATGACTTATGAACTAGACATATTATTATTTAAATTTACTGATATTAGTATTATTTTGCATTATTTCAACTTGAATCCTTTAGAATATTATAAAAAATGAGTAAGGTAAAACATATCTCAACATGGAGACAAATTGTTCAGTTTGGTATTACACGTTTAAGTTGAAATGCCATACAATTTTGGGTACTTTTCCATTAGCCAGGCACAGTGAAAAATTGCCAAATAATGTAGAATTCCGCCAACAGTGATTGTTGAATGTTTTATCATTCACTTCGCTTGGCGACTTGGTTCGTGTTTGTCTCACATTGGTGACATTTGCACCCAGTTAACAAAAAATTACCCTTGATTTTACAGTTATTTTAGTTCCCAGTTAATTTATTCTAATATCCATAGGATAAACAGGAAAGAATAACCAGGGAGCTTTATAACATTTTATATCCTGGTTAATTATATGTCTGAATTCTGTATTTTATGAGAATATGATGTTTATAACATATTTCCTAAATTAAAATAATTATAGTCAAAATAAGCTTTTTAACTGATATTGTAATGAAATATAAGAAGAATCGCATGCAATTGAATGGGAAACAAACAGAAGTGTGTTTTTTAATTGGATTTGGTATTTGAAACAAAAAAGAATATATATAATTAATAATTATAAATTAAATACATTCTAAAATAATTTCAAAATTGTTTGAACTCCATCTTCTCTTTAACTTTAGATTTGCTACAGCTTTTTATTTTCCCTTGGAATCAAAATGCTGAGATTTACAAATTCCTTCTTAAACTATATGAGATCGAGGTTCCCTTTTATGTTCTGTCTTTCATCCTTTTTACTTTACTTAATCTGTTCAGCTTTTCTGCTTTAGGCAAGGAAATATTGACAAAAGCTAAAAATTGGACTATATTCATGAAATTCTGAAAAATGTAATGACTGCTTCTTAGCAGCTTTTTAAGACTAAAATTTTGATTTCAATTTTAAGCTATCTTTCTGGGTAATGCTCATATTATTTTATATTATAAAAATTGAAACTTTATTTATAATATGGTTGTCTTGCTTTTATAATTTATTTCTGAAGTACTTGTATAAAACATTTGTTTGAAGAAATTAAATTTATCTTATTATAAAGAAACATTTCTTAGCTCTATCAGTAATATGAAACCTGGATTTAAGTTCTCAGTTGCTAATGTTTAGAGGACCAAAAAGGTGTGGTAGTGACTTCAGCATTGCTTTTAAATTCCTGAAAGCAAAATTTAAATGTTGTTTTGGAAATAAGAAACTTTAAAAAAAAAAGAAAGAAAGAAACTTGTTTCATCGAATGAATTTTAGAAGTCCAATCATGGCATGATACTATATAATTCTTTTCCATGCTTTTAAATATTATATATATATATATATATATATATATATTGTTATGAAGTTAGATGATTCTCTAATATATTATTTTTAGTTGAAATAAAAAAAAAATTATGTCTGTTGACACTATTTAGCTGTAAGTGATTCAGATTTATTTTCCTGATTATAAAAGAAAGTAATTTATGTTTCATTTTTCTTTAAGGAATCGGCGATATTGGGGATGTTATTTCTGTAGATCCTTATTATGCCCGTGATCATCTGCTCTTACAAAGAAAAGCAGATTATGCAACTCCTGAAAACATTGAGAAATATACTAATATGAGAAAGGTGAAGTTTCTAATTCATTCCTAGCTTTTAAAACAGAGCAGAATTTTATTTAAAAATATTTCTAATAATAAATTGATCATGCCTAGTTTTGTAATTAAAATCAAATGACTTTGTTCCTTTTTCAAGAGGTGTTTTTCTGTGAATTGAAAGGACAAAAAATAATGCAGGAATGAAGAAGATAAAAGGATATGTGCAATTCATTTATGGAAGTAGAATGTAAATAATTACTTCTATCTCAATCCATGAAATATTTGATAATTTATTTAAGGCTTGTACCTCAGAAATTCCATATATTCATTGTAAAAATTATAGAAGACGATCACTTCTAAATTATAATAAAGCTATATGTGCTTAAGGAATGAGATCTAGTTGAAAAGAAATTTCTCAAGATCACATAATGAACATCTTTAAAATGTGTCTTTTTTCAGTTTAGTTGTCCATATATTTTAATATCAGCAGCTTAATTATGTTGTAGATTTTTCTCAGGATGATGTAAATCTTAGGAATAATATTCTTTAATTTTTTTTTATCCGCCTTTGATTTTGATTAAAACTTGCACAAAACATACAAATACTGATTTTATTTTACGAACAATAACTATATTAAAATAATGATATCTGCAATAATCTCTTACAGTTTTGCCATGCTAATAACTTTAACACATTGATTGTTTAAGGGTATATAGTTTTTAGTGGCAGACAAAATATATTCAATAGAAATTAATGGCAGGTTTCAAAATTTTGTTTGGCTTAACAATTTTTTTAAGTAGTGTTTTATTAATTTTAATTTAGAAAAAAAATTCTGTCATTAGCTACAGAGACAGGATGTGTTAATAAAATTCCCAAACCTACTGCAGTATTCAGTTGCAAAGTAATCCAATTACTTTGGCAGAAATAATTTAAAACTTCCTAGGTTTCGTGAAATATGGTAGTGCTCTAGATACTTCTCATAATTCTTCTTAGAGGTCATTTTCATTTATATCTTATTCATTTTCAATTGAAATTATTGATTAGAGACAAATATAATGATTTTTTGATCTATAAAGTCTTAAAATGCCATATAAAAACTTTTTGTTAAGGATTTCTGGAAGTAAGAATTATTCATTCGAGGAATCAAAGTCCAGAATATAATTTAAAATATCATTCTCAATTTATTTCATATTTTCTGCTATTAAGGTTCAGCCACAGCTTCATGGTCAAATCGACTCTTCTTCTTTCTGATTCTAATTTCAGTTTTAACAAAAAAAATTATGTACTGCTCTCAGGATTTGTTACAATCTCATTGCCAGCAATTTTCATATGTTCATATCTAGATTATCTGTAATTTTTCTCATTTTGTATGATTTCTGAATGATTGCAATTTGTATGTTTATACTTAGAGATTGCAATAGTTTTTAGAAGGAATTTTATTTCGAATAAAATATCATTAAAAAAATTACACCACTTATAACCACTTTTTGCTAACCCTCTTGCTTTAACTTTAGCTTTTTTTTAATCTCACAAAACATTTTTTTATTAAAAGGAATAATGTAACATAGATTTTGTGAAATTGAAATCATAAAGGTTTTGACTCATTTACTGTACTTTTACATCTAGTAGAGTTAATTGTGATGCATTTTTTTTTGTGTGTGTGTGTGCACTTTTAGTACTTCATTGAACCAGGGAAAAAAAATGTGATATTCTTGTACAATAGAAAAAAAAGTCATTTCTGTAGAATAAAACATTGTTTTATTTACAATTATATTTAAAAACATGACTTGCTCTTGACACATAAAACACCTTGAGATATTTTCTAGTATTTTTTCTAATCCTTATATATTCACTCCATGTAATGGTTTTTTTCTTCTAACCCATATTAGCTCAAAATCTAACTTTTCCTAATGTATTAGAGTAAGTTCTGTCAAAACTTTTCTAGTTGAATCACTAGGACTCAAGAATGCAAAAAATCTTTCAAATAATTTTACCCAAACTGAAATAAAATATATCAAAAGTATTTATTCTGGGGTGTGTGATAAATCAAAAACTTTGTAAAAAGTTACTTCTTTATTAGAAAAAATAACTTACTTATGTAGAAAAGCATTGCAGAAGAAATTGGAAAACATTTATTTTCATTTTTCCACCACTGTCCGATATTGTCATCTTTCAACATCACAGCATGGATTGATCTAAACAGTCAGCATCAAATGTCAAATTTTCTGCATTTTTGGGAAAATAATGATAATAATCCAAAAATGTACGGATATACTGTGCTATAAGTACTTAATTCATTCTATTTGCTTAGTATAAATATAAAGTGCTTTCTAAATTTTATTTATTTTTCTCTATAAATATGGATTAATATTTCTTAAAAATTTTGATCAATTTATCAAAAGTGAATGAAATTAAGAATTTTTGAGGAATTCAATAAGTACATGAAGCTAAATATATCTTCAGACTATTAATATCAAAGTAATATGTCTATATAATAATAGTTGAAATATGTAAAAAAAAAATTTCTAAAGAACTTTGTCGCATTTTTGTAAAATTTTTATATTAAAACTGTGAGTACAAAATTTTATTTACAGTTTTTGGAATACTTTTATTAGAATACTAATAAATTAGTATATTTTGCGGTATGCTAATACATTTAGTATACAACTCATTTTAATTTTCAATAATCAAATTTATTATACTACTCATTTTACTTTTTTTAACTACATTTTTGTCTTTACTTTTTTGAAATACATTTATTTGCTATATTTTGAACAGATTTTTTAATCCTTTGAAATTATCGAAATATTCATATGAAATTTTAATATTTTACATTACATATTCATGCTTTAACATACTTAGTTTTGAATTTGACTTAATTTAATTTGTAAAAATAGAATTTTGTGATCAATTTTTATTTATTTACTAATATATTAAAGTTTTAAAAGCTTGTGTACCTTTATATTCATGATTGCAGTATGGTATTTAATATTCAAAAACTTAATTTTGTTTCATTTTTTAAAATTAATTTCTATTCTATTAAAATAAAGTTTGAAAGAAACTAAAACTTAGAAAATATCTAAAATGCTTAATTTTTTTTTCTTTTACTCTTTAGTACCCTAATAAAAATATTTTTAAAAAAAATTAATTTATGAATTTCAGGTTGCATTAAAATTTTGATCACTTTTCATATTTAATTTCTGATATTTTATATATTACTGATATTTATAATACAAGATATGGTTAAAAAATTATTTATTTTGCATCTACTACAATAAATTTTTTGAAACCAATAAATAATTTAAAGTTTTATATATTTTAATAATAAATCAAAAAATGAACTCTAAATTTTCAGTTTATAAGCAGTGTTTCAAACAATATATTTATAAATTTCTCTCACTTTTTTTTGTTTGTTTAATTGTTACTTCTTTTAACTATAAAGATCTCTTTCAAAATAAACTGGAAATTGATTTGGATTTTTATTTTTTTAGTCAAGATCTGAAAGGGCTAAATATAGTTCCATTCATGCTGGTATGGTGAGTATTTTTTAGTTTTGTTTTTGTTTCATGAAATACTGATAAAGTAGGTTAGATTATCTGGAATAACTCAGAATAATGCATGTGTGGATATATTTGTTGATAAGAATAAGAGATTAATAGTATGATTTGAATGTCTGTGAAACTTTTAATTAAGTGGATTTTGATTTTATTTCAACTGTTAAAAAGATAATAAAGCAAGATTTTTTTCAAAGCATTGCAAAAAAGTTCTTTCTGCACATGTAGTATTTTGTTCAATCTGTCTTTCAAATGGTAATTACTTATCAAAGAATTACAATAAGTATAGATATGTCGACTATTGTATCTTTGTATATGAACTTTATTCGATTAAATTTTTAATGAATTCTTTGATTGATTCTGTGATAGCGTTTTCTTTCAGTAATTCTCAAAATGGTGGTGGGGGGGGGAGGTTTAGTCATATAGTATTCATTTTAATCCAAACATAGCATTCTGATGTAACCAATTCATTTTGGCTCTCCAATTTTATTTCTTTTCACTGCCTCCTTTAAAGTGAATGTAAATAATTTTCAGATAAAATAAATCTTTACTTTCTTAATAAAACTAAGCCCAAACCTAATTCTGTAATATATTGCTATACAAATAAATGAAAATTTTGGTTTTGGGCAAACTATCTGTGTGTATTTTTTCATACATTGCAGTATATATAGATGATATTATAGTTTAATTGCAAACTTCCCATACCTTGCATTGCAATACTTAATGTATTGCCATGCAAGGTATGGGAATTATTGTATTGTATATTAGATATGTTGTTGGAATTTAGAATCTAATATCAATACAGACATAAGAACAGAAATTACTATAATATAAAATTTTCGAAAATGATTATTTTTAAGTTCAGAAATTATTTCTGCCGCCTCACCTCTATTTAGAAAAATTGCTAAGTTCTCCAAGTACAAGATTTTATTAAATATTAAATTTTGTTGTATTTTTATTATAAACTATGCCTTGCAATGGCTTTTACTTTTTAATTACAAATTCAAATACAGTATGATGAGATGTATAAACTTACTCTTTCCAAACTCTAACTATTCCAACTTAAAGCATTACATTTTTTATTTTGAATAAGTAACTTAATGGTTTTATACAAAAATTATAATTTAATATTAAATCTCTAAAAAATTCTATTAATATTATTTTTATTATATTTAATTATGTAGATGGTATGAAAAGGAATATTTCATAATGAAGTGGTAATTACGTACTATTTTGTGCAGATTTGATAGTCGATGTTTTATTTGTAGCTGGTGAAAGTACTAGGTAAATCTACCATCCCTGTTTTTATGAATCCTAAAGAACCCTGGACAGTTGAAAAAAAGCACGTACAAGTAGCTTTTAGAGTTGAGGTAAGTCAACAATTTGCTTTCTATGATATTTTAATTATATCTCCTTAAAATTTTATATTATGGTAATATATATCTATAACAACTTTTCTTTTACAAAATATATTATATTTATAATTATAAAATATTTTTTACTAATATTTTAAACTAAAGTTGTTACATCAATCAATCCTCTAAATCAATCATTAAAACGACTGATTTATAAAAATAAAAAATATATATTATCATGAATACATATTCTTTTAGATCTTTTCATCCACAATCTTAAAGAAAATATAAATTTCAAGCCCAAAAATGCCTGTAATTATTCCAAGGCTGATAATCAAATGAATATATGTTTGTGTTTGCACATATGAATGAATGTGTGTGTGTGTGTTAGAGCGCTACAAACCAGACTATATAATCTAGAGGTACTGCACATGGTTTGAACATATTTACTTTGGAGGATGGAAAAGTATACCTAGACAGACTTTTTTTTTTCTTTTTGAAACTTTAATAAATTAAAAATTAAACTAACATTTGGGAATTTTTTGTGATAATTTTCAAAAATATTACAGCACAAAACTGTATATTAAAACTTCTCTAAAATGATTTTTTTAAATAGATAATAATGTTTTAGCCTATAAATTAAGTTTCTATTTTTAATGAATTTTTAAGAAAATACTGTAACTATATTTTCCAGCAGTCAATTTCTCACAAAATGAAAGTAGAATTTAACCTGCAAGAGCATGTTAAGAGTGTACCAGTGCTTTGCTGTCACTTTGACAAAAACTCAAACGGAATGATTAAATTAACTCTTATTACAAATCAAATGAAGGGAAGTGTGGTGTTCAGCAAGTGTTTTAATGGTACCTTTTGGTTTTCGCCAAAATATAGTACAATGAATTAATTACAATGTTATGGAATAAATATAAGATGTGGTATTTTCCACATAATTCTACAACAACTGATTGGAAATCAGGGAGATATATATAGTACAATGAACAAAATATAGTACAATGAATTAAGTGTCTATCGAAGTTTGAAGTTTAAATATATTTGGCTGATAGGTTATAATGAGAGTTAGGTATGTAAGTATTTTATTGAAAATTTTACAATGCATTACTCCTGGCAAATCAGCTGGTCGCCATAGGTGGCTAGTATATATATATGTAGTATGAAATTTATTAAAAATACTTTGAAACATATCGGAGATAATTTGTGCTCCATTTTAAATTTGAAACTATAACTCAAGAATTCCTACTTATTGTACAGATTATCTGATCAAGAGTAGCTTGAAATTAAATGATTATGTTTTATCCATAATGATAATAAGCATTGTAATCTGTTTACAGTTGATATTGCACTCGAGATTGTTTTTAGTTAGACTCTTTTAAGATTACTAGAACAATTAAAATCATCATATTTATGGAATTATCATTTAACTGGTGCAAATATTGAGTTAGGCTAGTGCTTTATAGAAAAAAGTGGTTCTCGCATTCACTTATTTAAGATATGTTGTATTTCTAATGGTAGTTTAAATATTATTATGTTTTGAAATTTAGAACTGAATCATTGTTTATTCTCCAATTTCAAATATATTTTGTTCCATACAATTTACATATTTGTATCATTTGAAACATTATCAATTTTAATGACATATGTTGCAGTTGGGTATTTTCTATTGATTGTCATAAATTCTAGTTATGGTACTTGTAATTAATGCCTATCAATATTTAGCTGATAAATATGGCAGTGTTTTGGCTGATTTCTGTTCCATAGTATTTATTTAATTATTTCCATATTTTTTTAGGGTTTTCATGTACCAGAGGATGCTATTGAATTGCCTTCTACTCCAATTGAAGGTCCAGATTTGGAGAAAGAATCCACTGATTTTGCTATTTATTTGACCGTGAGTTTATATTTCTAATTTTTTAAACTTGCATTTATTTTAAATTTTCCTTTTAATTATAATAAATATATTTTTTAATAAACTTGTGTGCAAACATAATATTGCCACATTGAAACGAAGCATTGCCAAGTCTGCATAGCTGAATGTTTATGACGCTGAACTCATAGTCAGAAGATCAAGTGTTCGAATCCCAGTAGACTTAGAATTTGTTTTTCCTTTATTTCCTGTTTCAGAAGATTCTGGACCTTTCTGTAATTCACCAGATAAGTGATCTGGACTTTTCTTACTGTCTCCAGAAAGGTATTCTTTCTCTACTTGTATCAAAGCTGAGGTTCTCTCAGTCACAGTGTTCTTAGTTCAGAGTTGAGCTAATAAGTTGATTTAATTCTACTTCCTGTGTCTTCTTGAGTTGTATCGATGTGACAATAGTATTAATTATTTTTTCAGTGCATTAATTTATTTAATTTTTCTTGTAATAAATAAATGTATCATCAGCATTTTATTTTTTGTTTGTAAAAATTAATCAAAGAAGTAAAAGCATTGAGGAGAACAAAAAAAGCTCAAAAGTAAATTATTTCATGATGTGTCAGTCTGTCTTTTGCCATTCACTCATTTTGCTCATGTCAAGCGCTGGAACTTGGCATTTCTAAATAAGTGCTAAACGTTTTTCTATTTTCATCTATGTTGTTATAACATTTATGGATTGCTACAGAGCATTAAGAATGTTATTATTCTGATAAGTTTGCATACTATTAAAGGATCTAGTAAAATGTGCGAGAGAAGATAGCTTAGATTGAGTTCTTTATGAAATAATTTTGATTCAAATCTTTTAATCGTATCAAAATGTGAATGCCTTTTTTTTTTTTTTTTTTTCCCAAAATTAAAAATATTAAAATTTTAGCATGATGATGTTTATAGATTTTTTAAATTATGTCACACAAAATGGATGCTTAAATGCTGTAAAATTTCAGTCTATTGATCTGAGAACTATCAAATTTGACATATACTTAGTCTCTTGAGTACTCAGAGGTTTTGTTTCATTCGATTACTTGATTAATAAGGCTTTTATTAAACAAAATATTGATGCCATTACTCAATATCTTTTGATTGTGGGTCTAGCTGTAATGCTTAGGCATGAGATATTCTCAGAAAGATGACACAGGTTTTGCTCCCTTTTCACATCGGAAATTTACGCTATATACAGAGCTTTGATAAAGATAGCAGAAAAGAATTATAAAATAAATATTTTATATACAGACTCCAAAAGTGCAATCGGAGCTCTCAAAAATGTTTCGCCTACAAGTCATCCAGTAGTGCTGAAATGTGTAGAATATTATCTTTATTAATGAGAAAGGTGTACAGATAATATTATGTTGGATTCCTGGGTACTCAAGAATTCAGGGAAATAAAAAAGTTGATAAGGCCACAAGAAGTTGTACAGCAATAATTGAAAATTTTGTTCCTTTAAATGATACTTTGCAAGCTATCCAAAATCAGCTTGCCAAAAAATGGCAAAGGATTTGGGACCAGCAACATGAAAATGTTACACGAAGTTCGGCCCTTGTTAAGATCTACAAAAAATAGTAATTTAAGCCGAAGACAATCAATATTATTAAATCGTCTTAAAATTGGACTCACCAGACTGACACACAAACATCTTCTTAATTCAGAACCAGTGCCTACATGCTTGTCCTGTCATTGTCTTTAAACCACTAAGCATATACTGGTGCAATGTCCTAGTTTTAGTACATATAGACATAACCGTTTTGGTAAGAATAATATTGAATTGACTTGTTGGGAGATAATCCCCATTCAAATTGGTTTTTATTTTCATGCAACATTCGAATGGGTAAGCTTCTTTAAGTGTGTTTTCTTAGCTTTTTTAATTTTTTCCTCAGTTTTTTACATAGAACATTGTATAGTAAGTCTTGCGTTTGGCGCAACATGGCCAAATATGGCCTTTGTGCCATTAAAACAAACCAAACCAATATCTTTTGCATATATTGTAACAAAAACCATTTCTAAAAAATTAAAAATAAAATTAGCTATTATATCATTGTAATTTTTCCCTAATTTTAATTTCGGAATAATTGTTAAGTATTATATAATTTGCTATATTGCTTTGCATTATCTTTACCTGCAAATGCCGCTGGATCCAGGGAAGACCAATAATGCTTTCTCTTTGACCATTTCATAACACTGACTTCTTATCACAAGTCAATATTTGATTCACAGTGAACTGCAATAAAAGCCAAATATTAAACTTCTGTCATTAGTTCCTTCCTATCAACTCCTTTCTACAGAGAGAAAAATTCCCGCTCACATCTAACGTGTTTCCCTGTGCTGCATTTCAAATGGCTGGTGCTGCATTCAATCATTGGCCTGAGTGGTCATTTCTAAATCTAAATTGATCTCATTACTCTTTCCTTTCAAAAATGTTGATTATATAGACATAAGAACAGGAAACAATTACATTCTGGATTAATATATTGCAGGGTTCGCCAGAGAAACTTACTTATTTGAAAGGTGAATAAAAACAAAAGTACTTCAGTTATTGTTTTAATTCGTTCTTTTTTTATTTGAGAACACTATATCCCAATTTTTTTTTCTTCCATACAGGTTTTGAAAATGATATTGGTTAAATGGTTACCCCCATCGCGCACACACTGATTAAGTCGATTTTTGAAGTTCATGTCCACTCTTTGCTGCATATCAATCGGTATGCTGGCGATGGCGTCGCGAATGTTGCTCTTGAGGTGAGCTATGGTCCGTGGTCGATCGACAAAAACCTGAGATTTCAAAGTGAGCCCCGTCACTGAAAAAAAAACGACTGCATTTTCAGACAGGTTGTCAAGCAGCATTTCACATGCATTTTGACGGGCAAAAAAATCGCTCTAATTCTTGCGCAACAGCCAATTGATAGGGATGAAATGGAAGATTTTGATAGAGAATTCGTCGTACAGTGGTGTCAGAAATTATCATAACTACTGCGTGTTTGCGAGTCGAACGCAGAACTGACTGCCTCATTCTTTCAGCATTTTCCGGAGTTCTGGCGGTCCGTTGATGTCCATTTCTGGGTTTAGTGACACTTCCGAAACGAATTAACCCTCGACAGAATCGAATTACGGCCAAGAATGGGTCTATGAGGAGGAATTTCAAAGCGATTGCGGGAGGCACGTTTCGTAGCAATAAGTGAGCGACCGTTAGAAAAGAAGCTCTAGACGGCGAAGGCCCGCTGTTCTCTAGACCAGAGAATGGTGACAGCTGACTAGAGGGAGAAACAAACTTGGGGACTTCCCCCTCCCGTAGCACCACCTATCACCCAACTCTCCGCTCGGGAATTTTTTGAAATAAATAAGTTTCTCTGGCGCACCCTGTAGTTATATACAAGTACAAATTTAACAACAACAAAAAAAAAACATGCCGCTAAAACGAAATCCGTTCGTTCAGCCAACAACACGACCTTCACCGTGCATCTCTCCTCCTAATCTGACCCTGCAAGGTCAATCCTCATTGGGGGGAGGGGCGGTGACCTTCGAACCCAGGATGTAATATTTGGCAAACTACCGCCCTGTGTAGGGAGAACCATGGTCGATCCTTACTTAGAGCCTCTTTGTTTTTGAAGTTCCAAATTCTTATGCAAGCTCCTTAGGTGTTGGGTGCAAGTCCCCAAATCAACTGGTGTCGTAAAAGGGAAATTGAGCGAAGAAATAAAACTACAGTGGTTTGACAGATGGTATAAGTCCAAAGAAGGAAGAGTAACTTTCGTCTATATTCCTAATCCGGAAATAAGAATAAGAAGATACCATCCATTGATAATTCAAATAATACCTGGACATGGGAGATTTCCTGTCTATTTCCAAAGATTTAGAGGAAATGCAGGAAAATAAATGCATTTGTGGAGAAATGGGTACGGTTTACCTCTATTTAATGAAATGTATGGAGGTCTCAGAATGAAGGAGAAACCTGAAGATTGTAAATAATGATTTAAGTATAGTACTGACGGTACCAGGTCGTCTCCAAACCCTGAAGGATATGATGTTAAAGATTGATAGTTTCATTCCAACTGTTTGAGAGTGCGCGAATGGCACTACTATCTTGAAAGGAATGTTAGTTTGACTGTTCGGTCCATGAAAGGTTGGACAGTACTTATTCAGCAGTTGACTCCAACACATCCTGCCGATACTGCCACGTTCAGTGGTGGCGGGGTGGTCGGCTGTATACAAGAAGAAGAAGGTGTTGGATGCAACTCAAAATTACTTTTCTAAAAATGATTATTTTTTTTAAATTTAAAATATAGTACTATATATATAAATAATGTATATTTGAAGGGAATTACAAATAAGGATTTTTTTTTTCTCCCAGATCAATGACCGAGAGAGAGTTCCTGTAAGATGCAGACTTTTTCACATCAGGCCAGGCATGGAAACAGCTAAATTATCCGATGAACTCTACTTGGACAAATGTGAACCATTTTTACCCGAACAAAAAGAACTGCTGGAATCGATGCCCACGCCAGAAATCCTGGATGATATTTCTGCAAGTGTTTCTCTGGTAGAAAAGTACAGAATTAGGTATCTCAATTGAATAAAGGTCTTTTTTTAATGAGTTTTGCATTGTTAATCTTTTGAGTAATTGAAACAAAGAAACATGAGAATGAAAAATATTAGAAAAAAACTTTATTGTGGTGGTCAGTCTAATGCCACATCCTCATGCCAAGCCCGAATGAACGGAGCTCTTTCAAATGAAGGTGCGTCTTTCGTTGTGAACGAGCATCGTTCAAGTGAAAGTACAACTTTTCCCGAACACACACGACACAACCCTTTTTAGGGGGAGGTCGAACTCATTCATTCATCAGCAAGTCAGAATTTAGATCCAAATCAGAGACCGACTCATCCCTGATTCAGTACCCCCAGAGGTATCATTTGTTATGGGAACTTGGAGGACCTATTTCATGTGCCCCAGCTGCCATGAGTCAAGACGGCGTTCTTTGGCCGAGACGAAGACAGAACTCGCGACCTTTCGGTTACGAGACTGACGCTGTATCAACCAGGCTACCGCCGCCCACTTTATTGTGTAAATTTCTTTTAGATTATTAAAACCAAAAAAAAATGTTTATTTAGTTATTGAAAAAGCTTTGTAATTTCTCCTACTATGAAAAAAATAAATCCAATTTTCTTAGCTACCTTTTCTCTGTAATGCTCCTCCAATCTGTGTGATACAGGGTGGCTAGCTGATTGAGAATCATCAGTGAATCCCAGATAATCAGAAAAAAATGAAACTTATTATAAAACAGGAAATATTTCTATAAATCAGTAATTTTTATTGAATATAATAATTTGCAGGTATTATTTTATAGGTTCCTTAAAGCATCATGAACAACTAAAAATAATCAAACATTTACTGATTGTCTTTTAGTGTGGATCGTGCATCTTTATGTCCATGCACCAGGCTATGAAAAGTTTATATTCACATTTCTCAGGGTTCGAAATTTTGTGTATGTATTTTTTTCAAAATGGTTCCATTTTTGGGTGAATAAATGAATATCTCTAGAAATAAATTGCGAAAATATTGATTCAGTACCTAAAGGCAAATTAATTATAATTTTTAATAAATGAAAAATACAAAAAAGTAACAAATTAACTTTCTCAAATATTTTTATGATAAGATTTGTTATTTTAAAATAAAATCTACTAATTCCAAGAATATAAGAAAATTAAATCAATTATTCAACTTCAGCTGTAAATAAAATCGTAGTGATATGAATATTAAAAGAAAGGTTTTCATCCTCTTTCTCTTAGAATTGATGTTCAAAACAAGGCTCTATGTGGAGTTCAAACCGAGTATATATATATATATACACAGTCGATTCCGGTTAATCGGACCACATCGGGACGCTATCATTTTGGTCCTAATAACCGGCTGGTCCGATTACACGAACATGCCCTATGTTACAAGACGAGACGTGCTATAAGTAACATATTAAAACGTCATTATGACCTTTATTGTGCGGTACACGCGTATGGCAAACATACAAACAAGAACTACTGTTGCTTATGAACTTTATTCATTGAAAAATAAATTTACAAACAAATTCTTCGAAACGATCTACATGATACTCAGCATGCGAAGCACGGTAAAAAAAGTTATCAAATTCAAGTCAACGTTTGAAGAACTTACTACCGAGCTGCCCGTTCTAAGAAACCAAGTGCTTGCTCACCTCCCACTGGTTCTTTTCCCTTTCGGACTTCCTGCTGTGCGCAGGCGACTTGTGGCTTCTTTTTCATCTTCCCTGCCACGTTCTTTGGTCCGTTTAAACGGAATTTTGGTTCAAATAAGCGAATAATATTAGGCTTATGTACATAGGATTTGTTTCGGTTCTTTGAGATTCTGTCCGAATAAGCAGCTGGTCCGATTATCCGGTGGTCCAATTAACCGGATTGGACTATATATATATATATATATATAACCACTTGCTCTCTGTTTCACTGAGTGATCAAGATTTACTTTGTAATGCCTTATGGAATAGTCCCTATTTTCGTGATTTCCTACTTTTGGTGGAACAGTGGCTTTTAACTTAACCATTTGCTTTTCGCAGTATGGCCAAATATGGCCTTTGCGCCATAAAACCAAGCCACACACATTTGGAACACTTTTTGAAAAAAAACATGGTGTAGACATACTTTAACCATATTTCTAGGTTAAGATTATTCGAAATTGGTAATAAGGTGTCAATATTTGAAATAAGCATTAGCACTTTTTGAAAATTGGCATTTAATGGCATAAATTGAAACAAATGCTTATAAAACTTCAAATTGGCTACAGCGAAAACTGTGATTCTCATCGTAATAAAAATTTTACCAAAATGAACTACAATCGTACGGTTCTAACGATAAATAAAAAAATTTCAGCAGTTGAAGAGTTATCATGACATATTTAGTAAATTTATGACATAATAATTCAAAAAATAACCTGTAAAATTTAAAAAAATATTCAATTGATTTGAATTCTTTTAGTTCATTTCCTATAAAATAGTATTAAGTATGTCCATCAAATTTCATAGTAAAATGATAATTATTTTTTGTGTTATTTGATTTTAAGTGAGCAATTGATTAGAAATCAATTTTGAGAAAAATGCATTTAAAGTATACAGTAACTTGTTTAAATAATAAATTATAGGCGTACATACTTAAAATCCCCACATTTGTAGTTTATAACTTCTTGCTGCTAATATCTCAATAATTTTCCTTTTTTAATCATTTAAATTTTTTCTGGCATTTTTTTCATTTGATGCTGCTTAAATTCATTTATCCTGTCTTTGGCGAGCTCCTCAAGTATTCTAACTGAATTCGCACTAGGATACACTCCAACAACCTTAAGGAGATTCAATAATCCTATAAAAACTTCCTTAAAATGTATTTCAGACATAAATACCCCTCATCTGAGGATTTAGAGCTCAACAAAGACATCTTTAGGTACAAATTTCCACAAAACATTGTTAAAACTCTCATTGACATTTTGTGTTTTTCTGTGGCAAAAATTTGCCGTATTTAAAACTAAATTTGTGTTTATACAAATTTTTAATATATTTTGGGGCCTTTAAATTGATATTTCCAGATATTTAAATGCGCACTTCCGATCATTACGAAAATATTAATATCTTGATTTCTAAATAACGTAGAAACAAAAATAAGTCTGTTTTGGATATTTCAGACTGGTCTGTCCAGTAAAATAATTTTTGAAAAATGTCATGTTTTGCAAAAATTGACCTTTTGAAAGTGTTCGGACACCTTAAGTAAAAAAATTTCTTGATGTGCATGCGGTAGCTTGTGCAAAAAGTATCAAAAATAAACCGGTGCAACGTGATTTTAAGTTTTAATAATAAAAATTCATTAACTGAAGTCTATGGATCAAAAATGAATTCTGCATCTACATATCGGGCGTATATAGGGCGTATTTTGGATGTGCGCATAAACGCGGCAGAAGAGATAAAAACATATTTGCTTCTCTTTAAGCCCGTTAACAGATTAAAGGCGGGGGAACTTGACGAAAGTTAGTTAGATAACGTGGATCAAATCGTAGCACTACGACCTCCGCCTTTAATGGGTTGAAAGAGTCGTCAAAGAATTCTCTACCCTACCCTTCCATTGTGTTAGAAGTACAGCAAGTGCGATTACAAATAACCATGCTCGATTCCACAAAAAACTTAATATTTTTTCAGCGAAACACCATCGATGTGTTCAAAAAGTAAGAATTTGCAGAAATCAACAACCAATCAGAAACAGGCAGCACATCACTAATTAAAGAGTAGCGTCGTGTTAATAATTATTTTCGCTTTGTAGGCTTAATGTAAAACAACTGGAACTTCTGTGATCAATATTCCAAAGAGAAAGTTTCTATTCGTTTAAGCTGCTTATATAGTTCTGTGATAGAATCTGCAGTTTCGTAAAAGGGCTGTGGATCTGCTCTTAAATGAGATATTCTCAAAATTTCTGTATTTTCTAGAACTTTTATTTTTATCACCAAAGCTAAGAAACATAACTTGGTTTCCATTTATAATATATGCACACTTTTTTGTCGTACGGTGAGAATAAATACAAAAGAAAAAAATTATTGCAGATACATAAGGATATGAAAAATTGTTATTCGAAAAATGTTATTATTAAACGTTAGATTAATATTTGCACTTCACTTTATAAAACTTTGAAGAAAAAAAAAACCCTGTTTATTGATGCAAGTCTCATCGCCAGTGAGAATAATTATTTTTACTTTTAGTGAATGCAAAATGATTTTTATAATTTGCTGCCAAACTTTCGATAAAATTATCTCTAGATGCTGTGGCCTCCTTGCATATTATTAAATGGAATTAAGAACACCTATAATATAATTAACATATTTGTGATAATATGAGCTACGTTAACAATTATTTGTTATTATATATTCAGTTCTTCTAATAAAGTTTAATTATACAAATACATTTATACTAAAGAATTTTAATTGAAATGAGGATCCATTTTTTAAAATAATTACCTAAAATTTCATTTCAAAACATTTGTTTTATACAATAAATATAAATTCCACAAGGTCCTGAAAATTCTTGAAGACCATTTTAGCTTTTTTCAGCGACTTCAGATGGTTCTAAGTAATGTTTGTGGTACTCGTGTGTTTTCCTTCCATGTTTGGTAACTTGGCACTTCGATGGTATCAGTTGCAGATTAAGTTACTTTTGTGGTATTCATGAATTTTTGATTACTGTTAGCCCGGCAAAAGCTAAGAACTACTATTCTGGAGCATATGCCGGAGAACATACCTTCCTTCCGTCCTGAAAATTCATATCTGCATCTTAATTTTATCGATTTTTTTTTCACACCCTAACATTCTCTCTAATCTGGAAAGAGGATATGGCTTATATTTAAAAGAATTATTATCAAATGTTAATAATTATTTTTGCTTAGCGAGATTTAAATAGAATGACCTCTTTCTTAAAAGAAACAGTTCAGAATAGAAAAACAATTTATTACATCTTTTAAAAAGCATCTTCAAAATATGTTTCGTCAAACTAAAGCCTCATTTGAAGTATTTTGTACAAAAAAAAGGGAACTGAAAGGTTTGCTGCAAAAAGGATGTAGGTTTGGTTTGGTTTGATTTTATTTAGTTCTTTGGCGCAAGAGCCATGTTTGGCTATACTGCGCCAGTCAAAAGGTAAAAGTATAAAAGATATATTTTTAAAGAGTCATGAAAATTTTATACAATGATGTAAAAAACAGGAACTTAATTAGCAACGCTTAGCACAAACAGAATAAAAAAACTAAATGTTCGTAAAAAAAGCCGATAGCTCTTAAGAATTTAAAAATATTTGAGTGGTATTTTTCACCCTCCAAGTCTTGTAATGCTGAAGAAGAGGTAAAAAAAAAAAAAACGAGAACGATAAGAGTTAAAGACTGGGCAGTCAATTAAAATATGGTGAATAGTAAATTGTACTTGGCAGCTGTTGCACACAGGCACATTTTCACGAGAAATTAGATGTTTGTGGGTGAAACGCGTATGTCCTATGAGTCAATTTAACATCCATCTCACGTATAGGATGAACAGGCCAACAGAAATGATGGATGTCCTTCTTGAAGCAAACCCTTCAATTATAACTAGCGAAATTATGACAAATATGTGCTAGATTTTAAGGCAAGTCACAAACTCTAAGAACTTTTATTAGCATCCATCGCCTGTGTCTGAACTCTAATTCCATTTTTATCACACAAGGTCATAATTAATTTTGATATCCTTGCAATATCCATCGACAGATCGCTCAGTAACTTTTCAGCTCTGTTTGATTTTCTTGATTTTGATTTAAGGTGCGACACCTTAATATCTGAAAAAACGTCTTGAAAGTTATTACTGTTCGAATTCTGAGCCACTGGGGTTGTTTCCGTTTGGATCTCAAGTTCCCTTTCCTCAGAACTGGACACACTAGAATTATTTTCTAGGACTTCGTCTTGAGCTTTTCGGCATGAAGCTTGTTCCCCTTTCTTTGATATTTCACCAGACGCCTCTCTAAGAATTTGCTCCCCCAAAAAATACATCTCTTTTATTTGTCTGTCCGTCTCCTCAAAGTCTGCCAATACTTCCTCAAATGTCTTTTTGCAAAGCTCATCCATTTTGTCTGCAACCGATTCCGCAAAATCAACGGCTTCTTTGTCAGTCTCCACTTGAGTTTCGGTAATATCTTTGAGGACAACACCGCCGATGTCATACGGTTTCTCGGACTCTAGATACTTATTTTGATATTCTTTGAATAATTGATAAACTAACTGGTTCGCATTGGCAAGCTGATTGCATTTTTTCATAGTTCTTAGATCGCCAAGGTTTTCAATGAAGTTTTGCCAACCTCCTTGATCTTCAAACTTGGCGAGAAGCTCCTTTTGAAAGAATGCACAAAATAAATCGACGCACGTGTTGAAAAATTCTTCACGTACTCTTAGCCAACATTGAAGGACAAAATATACCACAATGGAAAGGACGCAGAAACAGCTTTCAGATGCATTTATAATACATTTGTTGGAAAGGTAACATGCATAAACCACATAGTTTGCGAATAGATATGGTGTGGTTGTCATCCGTTGGAAGTGGGTATTGAAGAAATCTTTCCATCTGCATTCGTTATGATAGAACTCAATCCAAACCAAAACACTTAGGTTATTTATAAACTCGACAGAGATTTCTGACTCGAAACTTAATTTTCTTTTTCCTAGATATGCTTCATGTTTAAACAGCACAAACAGTAAAACATCTTGCGCCATTTTTCTTAAGACTATCTCATTTATTTTTAAGTTGCTTTCCATTTCTATATAATTAAATGCTAAATAAACTCCTTTTCTATTGAAAATGAAACCAAAAAATTGTATGGGAACTTATTTCAAAACTGTTTTACTCACTGGAGGTCACCTACATCAAGAATTTACATTTCGTATAAAAATGTACTAGAAGATAATTGGTCGATTGGAAAAGATTCATAGCTTATTAAAATCAAAATTGGTCATTGGGTCGAAGCCTAACATCAAAACAAATGTTTGAAGCTCTCTTCTTCTGAAATGATTGATAGCTTATTAAGATCATAATTGGTCGTTGGCTCGAAACTAAACATCAAAACAAATATTTGAAGCTCTCTTCTTCTGAAAAGATTGATAGCTTATTAAGACCATAATTGGTTGTTGGTTCGAAACCAAACATCAAAACAAATATTTGAAGCTCTCTTCTTCTAAAAATATTGATAACTTATTAAGATCATAATTGATCGTTGGCTCGAAGCGAAACATCAAAGCAAATGTTTGAAGCTCTCTTCTTCTGAAATGATTGATAGCTTATTAAGATCATAATTGGTCGTTGGTTCGAAACCAAACATCATAACAAATATTTGAAGCTCTCTTCTAAAAATATTGATAGCTTATTAAGATCATAATTGATCGTTGGCTCGAAGCGAAACATCAAAACAAATATTTGAAGTTCTCTTCTGAAAAAAAAAAGATCGATAGCTTAGATTGACTGATTATTATTCAAAAGTTTTAGATTAGGCAATAATTTTCTGTTTACACATCTTCAGAAGAAACAAATTAATTTCTTGACTGTCCCTACTCGTAGCATCCAGCATGCTACCGTTTATGTGAAAAAACTGTGATATCTCGTTGGCAAGTTAATTTGACAGTAATCCTTGGTTAATGGATGCGATGAATAGATCCAAAAACAATTTTTTTTAGATTTCATAATTTTACAATGCCTATAGCCAGCCCATAAGGGCAAGTAATAAGTATTCAAAGTTTTATGACAATCCGTTTATGATTTTCCTTCTGCTTTTACTGTCTCTCTCTCTTTGTATGTTCTGAGACTGGAGGCAAACGCCGTAAGTTTTACGCATTTCTAGAAATAGCACTGAAGAAATCATGGAACTATTTGGTGTTTGTTTGGGGTTTTTTTTTGTGGGGGGGTGTCTTTTGAGAAATGGTTTGCGTCCTTCAAAAATAGAACAGCTCTTGTGCGACGTTGAAAAAATTCATCCAGTTCAATTTGAAAAATGAAGAAGAATGAATCCGGCACAAGAATTTATATTAAAACAGCATTCACACGACATCAACAATTGCATGAAATAAATGTGACACCTACTTCAGGAAGATCATGTGACCGAACTGGGCCAATGGCAAATAATTGTTCCAAGAAGACAACCATTTGCCCTTGGGGTCACGTGATATTCATAAAGTAGATGTGGTCACCTATTGCTCCCAATTGCTCAGTTCTTGTGAACACTGCTTTAGTTTGACTTAAGTGAGCTTTGCTAATCTGTCAATTTAAATATTTGGTTTTAGTAAAGTAGCTTCAAAAACTTTTCGTGAGCTGCGATGGAAGATGAAGGTGTGAGCATGTTAGTGCAACTGATTTTTGTCGAACAAGTTGTAGAACCCCGAGAAATGGAAATTCTAGCTTTACCCTTTCTACCCTGTTTATTATCAAGAGATTTTTCCCAGAGTCTATATGATGTCATGGCTACAAGACAAACGATGCTTTTTTTCAGATGGAGGAAGTTTTTTGACACTTGCTGCTGCAAGATGTTGTCTTCGCACGAGATGTATCTCAAACACCTCGCGTATGCCTGCCTCAAAGAGCACGAATGCAACCAGAACATATTTGACAGCTTCATCAGTGTGTGTGCCCTTGTGAAAAACTTGAGTTACGAAACATTTCACAAAACGGGAATTGATCTCAGCGCCGCGAATCCTTTTATCGTCATGATATTTTATAGGAAAATCTTGAAGCAAGTCTTTTGTAGGCGTGGGGGTTTTCAACGATTGGTGGAATACATCCGTAATCACAGATATAGTAAGTGGGTATACCAGGGGGAAAGTTTTATTCCAGCTGATAATATGTGCACACAATTCGATGAAAAACTCGAGAAGCAGCTTAAAAGAGAGCATATTTTTGAGATGATAATTGACCTTGAGAAAGTTTTAAAAGATGAAAGTAGCAATTTCTTGGCCAAGGTCATGCTAATAAATATGGAAGATCCACTTCAACCTTTCCCAAGTTATCCAGAAATCGTTAAGAGGCTGGTTGATTACAGAAAAATGGAAAGATCTCAAAACCGAAAAGACGATGTAGAGGCGAAGATCAAAGATTCTTTAAGAGAATTCCCGTCTTCAGATTCTAACGTCAGCTTTGCTTCAAAACAACAGGAGAGTAAAAGGGAAAACGAAAATATCATTCAAGCAGTCCTCGAATACAACTCAAAACATTCAGTTCAAGCGAATTCGAATAATCAAATCCACGAAGAAGCATGTGGAATTCTAAAAAATTTGGAAAAGAATATTAAATATCTTATAGAAATAATTGATGAATGTGTCAATGAATGACTACTCTAAATTTCAACTATATTCATTATTCATGGCTGTTTTGTTTTATTATTGCTCTTATAAACGAACCTTATTTCTCAGAAATGGACTCATTTTATTCAATTTTATGCATATGTATTTTCATGTACTCCTCAGTATTTACTTTGTTTTATAAATATATTTTTTTTTCTTATGTATATATGTTGTTGGTTACTATGTAGATAATTCAAAGAGCATCACTATATTCCGCCTTAATTTCTGTTACGTTCTTCTTCCTTTATAATATTTAAGCGAACAGTAATGATTTGTATTATCTATATAAATAAAAATGAATGTTTGTATGTCTCTTGCGCGGCGCCGTGCCGCTCATCCGATTGCGATAAAACTTCGAAAACATATTGCTTGCCCTTAATTATTTCTGCTGAAGATGGAAAAATATATTGCCAACCCTGAAAGTCTTGCATAATAAAATTTAAAAAAATAGAATAAATATTGTTTACCCTTCTCCTTTTTATATCCAATGAATGTATTCGTTTCCGATATGAAAATAAATGCTATTCCTTCTATAATTAGTAATTAAACAAGACAGTAATTTTAAGTTTCAAACGATATTTCCAAAATTTCTTCGGCGGCAGCAACGCACTGGGTACCAGCTAATTGACTATCAATGATTGAATCACATAAGCTGATGTCTTCTAAAAATTGGAATAGATTCATCAGATTTTGTAGCGAGCTGATATTAGTAACTGAGCGTTTAACAGACTACTAAGCATTTGAAACACTCAGTCTTGCCGAGATGTTTTTCAAATGCTTCTTTTGGATAAATGTAGGAAGGATTAAATGTTTGAAAATGGATCCTTATTTCGAGATTTCAGTGTTTATCTAAGGCTACTTTTCAATTCCTATTAGTTCGCACTCTCCCTGTATATAGTTATTTATATGCCTTGTTCAAATTTTCAGTCGTTTATATAATACTTTTATTCCTCCACTAGAGTTCAAATACATTTTTTTTAACTTGTAGTGGATGACACTTGTTAATTCAGTTTTTTCTTTAAAATATTGATTTATTAATTAAATTTATTTTTCATACTTTAAATAGTTGTAGCAGTTTGTAAACATTGAGATTAATGAGCAGTAGTAGCTCAATCGGTAAAATGCAAAGATTTCAATATTTTTTACTCGAAAGGGAAGAATGCTGGATCATTTCTAGCGAAGAGAAATTATAAACCACCATCAGCTTCATAAATAAAAAGAGAAAGCGAATTAATAGTAACAAACAAAAATAACAGTTCATCACCATACATAGAAAGGAGAATTGTGAGGAAATTTGCTTTCTATTTTGCCATTTAATATTGTGATTTTTTCATATGCACATGCATATTTAAATTAATTGGGTTAAAGTGTAGCACGGTGTGCCCCCGAGTTTATCGTCAATATGGCAACCCAACGGATCTTTCTTACAGTAACCCTAATTCTGTTTTGTTTACTAGTTTTTACAATAGTTGAGTTGTTCAGGTACTACAACTGTTTTATAATAAATTTAATATTTAAAATATCGATTTCGGATGATTTAAATTTTGCTTATTATTTTAATTTAAAATTTATTATACAAAGAAAGTTTAGAATAAAATTAATATTAATTAAAATAACATTTATTTCATTTTTTTGTGTTAATATTTACAAAAAAAAATTTTCGTTTTCACACTTTTAATTATCACTATGCGAATTCGCACATCGTCTGCGTTTTCGTATTAAAAGAAGTCTGCCATGGAATTATTCACAGTTCTCGTAATTCTTTTGGTGCTCCAACGTTTGGTTCCCTCGAAATATTATTAAGTCTGCAATCGTACAGGAGTGGATGTTTGGTAGTTGGGATGCTAGGCACTATTTCGAACCTGCTGAATGGATGAAGGGTGATTGGAATATTTTTAATGAGTTGCTGAGGCTTGGAAAGAATGCTTTGAGTGTTATGAAGTGTTAAGTGTTTATGAAAAGATTAAATAAAGCAAGTAAGTACATTAAATATTAAAAATTCTGTATAATATTCGTTCCTATAACATCATTTATTCTTTCTTGTAATATTATTATGCACTATTCCTTAATCCACACCGTCCATCTGTTCAATGTGCTAGCGAAGCTACTGCATTCCCGCTCCGTATGAAAGCGAAGCCCTAGGATGTTTTTTAAAGTTAAAATATACTGCCCGGTGCCTTCTACAGATGCCGAAGACATCTGTAGAAGTCACCGGGCAGTATTAAACAAATAATTATAATTAGTTAAACATTCTAAATAAAAAGGCGGGAAATGGCAACCATAACTGTTCTGCGGAACAGTTTGTTTATTTTGTCCGCCATCTTTGTTGGCGACTTGGCATCCTTGGCGCAGCAAGGGGCACACTATTCTACACTTTTACCATTAATTGTAATTATTTAATAAAAAGGAACAAATAAAAATTCTTTGTTGACCTAGGTAGGAATTGAATTTTAAAAAAATATATCTATATATAAATAAAAATGAATGTTTGTATGTCTCTTATGCTCAACTGTAGCACTCATACGATTGCAATAAAACTTCGAATACTTTTTACTTGCACTTACCTGATGATTATATGCATGGCGTAATTATGTAATCTATATAAACAAAATGAATATATCATTTCCGATGCGAAAATAAATGTTATACTATCGATCATTATTAATTAAACCAGCGGGTGACCGAGCTCCGCTCGGATAAAACAGGTATCGAAGCTAACTCGAAGATTTAAATTTTCAATTGTGATTTATCAAAACAATACATGCCATAAGAAAATTTGTGAAACCATTGGTGAAAAGATAACCGGTTAAACCTCGGCTTTTCATCGTCCACCAGCGATGTCATGTCTTGATGTTCCATTGGAAATCCCCATCTGCACTTCCATGTTTGCTGACCATGCACGGAGCGCTTGGGTTCATATCACCACACGGGTTATGGATCATCCATTTCGAGATCAGTTCCGGATCATCTTCTGGAAACTTTATTAGTTCGCCATATTGGCTATAGATGGCAGCACGTTACCGTTTGAAACCTATTAGCCATTATGGCGAACTAATAAAGTTTGAAAATATCCTATATGTAACTCCGAACTGCTCGACCGTAGCGCTTCAAAACTGGCGCCAATCGATTCCTCGTGGCCAAAAACCCCTGACCCCCAAGTTTACCGGAGTTTATTAATTCTGGGGCGATTTTCGACTTGGCAACCATTCCTCGTATTATAGTATAAATAATAAGGTAACTGTATCAAATTCCAAATTATATTTCCAAAATTATTTCATCTACGGCAGCAACGCGCCGGGTGACAGATAGTAGTATAGTAAAAAGAGAATAAATAGAGGAAACATTATTTTAAATTCCATGTCTGATGGCATTCGAGAAAATTACTAAATTTCTTCTCCATTTTTAGATGAACATGGAAATATGAAGAGGTTACTTCATGTCCAGCAAAAGAGAAGGGTTTTTTGTGTGTGACATCTCAAAAATATTAAATTTTACTGCTGAACTTTTTACTGAGGAAATTTTAGCTTGCAATCGTCAATTAGGTTGATAAAAGGAGAAAAATTAGGATAGAAATGGGGATTTCTTTGGAATACAATGATTTAACAAGAATGACAGATTGAGAAAGCAAAGTCAAAACTCGGAACGTCTTAATTCTTAAATGAAGATTTTATCAAATTTTGAGCTAATTACAATTAAATAACAATGTGATTTAGCCTTTAGTCTAAATCACATTTTTAAATGACTACTGTATTTTCATTTTCGTAGGTGAAATCTTGCTTGATTGAAATTTTCGCATACTAACCCTTTTCATTCGGAAAAACATGTCGGTGCATAATCATTCCCCAGTTAAGTGAAACTTTTCGTTGCTTCGAAAAGTAATATGTATAATTGTTTTAAGTTCAATTTCCCTGAAAATTCAATCTATTATTTAGTTGCCATTTTTAACAATGAAAATTAAAAGAGTAAATAAAGTATCAAAATGATACACCATCTTTAAAAGTGGCTAAAAGAAGCCATACGACTGCAAAAGATCAACATCAATCAATTACAATAAATTCTACACTGAATAAACTGAAAAAAAGTTGAGCACATTGTAGAAAAGTGATTGCCAAGAAAGTAACGAAGGACAGTGCAAATGAAACAAGTTGGATTCGAACACGATTACTAGTCGGAGGCATTTGAATTCTTACACATGCTGGTGTGCCAGATGGGTTTACACTCAGTCAGTTATAACCCATTCAGTAAGACCACGCATGCGCAGATACTGCACTGAAGTAAGTCCTTGTCCCGTCAAGAGAAGAGCTTGCTATTATCCATTCTTTCGGCGCACGCGCAATCTTCCTTCTGTGCATATGTGGTCATACTGGAAACTTATAATTGGTTGATTGTAAAATTACCATATCGCCAGTTTACATTCGGCCAGTTATAAGAAGGACAGTAGGTATGCGTAGAAAGGCTGAAAAATGCTGTCTGGTCGATGGTAAGTAATTGCCCATGCTGGACAACAATACGCAGCTGTTGTACTTTTTTTTCTCTCACTGAGCATCCATTTGCAGAATTTGGTGGGGTTTTTTTGGGAGTAAAAAAAAAATCGATAGCTCGTCTTGGATTAATTCCAATCATTTTCGCTCTTTGTTCCTATTAATGCGAGGTTGCTGTTTTCTTCCCAAATTTTTATTTTACCATGTTTTTTAGAATAAATATCCATCGTTTAAATACGATACGTAGGGTAAAAGAAAAATTCCATAACGATTCCATTGGAAGCCAAAATGGCAATTTATAGCCAAGCATTGAATTATTGAATCTATATTATGAAACTGTAACAAACATAAATCAGTTCTTTTCTGCGCATGTTTTGCAAGCTGGTCGATAAACTGGCCGAGTGTAAACCTGGTAAAACTTTCAAAACGACTTTGTTATTTGTCGGATTTACACTCAACCAGATATAAGACGGTATGTAGGCAGCGCATGTGTAGGAAGGTTAAAAAATGTTGTTCTGTCGATGGTAAATTATTGTCTTGATGGGATAATAGCATACCGCTGTATGGCATTTTTGCTATTGCACATTCGTTAGCAAAATTCGGTGTTGACGTAAAAAAAAATGATCATTTATCATAGATTTATTTTGACATTTTTTTCTCATTATTTTTCTTGATGGGAAATGGCGTTTGTTATTATTATTATTTTATTTGTCATTTCTTTTCTTTAGTTTTCCAAATTAAGGTATTCTGACCTTTTTTTAAAATTTTACCAGGGTTTTGTGTTTGTGTGTAAATATTCATCATTTTAATACAGATGCACAGGGAAAGAGAAAAAACTCAGCGATGCCAAAACGGCAATTTATAGCCAGGGATGGAATACCTGAATTTATCTTATAAAAGTGAGGCAAACGTAAGTGAATTCCTTTCTGCTCGTGAGCTGCCTTTTGGCCATCTTATAACTGGCCGAGTGTAAACACAATATTAACGTTCATTGGTTATTTAAGTCACATGACGCAAATGCATAGGTTTTACTTATTTTGGCGAAATACTGCATTTTTGGCTTAAAAACAAAGCTATAGACTTTTTTAAAAACCTCTTCCGAACTCCCCCCCCCCTTAAAATATTATTTTTTCAAAATATTATCATAAAACAATGAATTATGTTTTTTAAAATGATCAGAATGTTTAGTGGATTACTAATGTGACATATGTGTTATGTTAACTTCTTAGGGTTATGTGTTTTTACTTAACAAATGGTGTCAGGTAATACAGGTTTCGCCAAATGCTAAAAATTGCGCTTACATTAATTGCACGTTTAATCCATTTCACTTTAGCAAGATCCAAGACAAAAAGAGAACTGGTCGATGGTTTCAACTGACGTCATATCAGCAGCCAATCAGTGTTAGGGGTAGATTCACCCCCAGCCTCTGAAATAGACGCTTCGAGTGTAAACTCCTCATAAGTTTAAAAACGTTTTTTTAGGAGAAGAAAACTTCGAAACATTTGTTTTGAAGACATGACGTTTAACCACTGACTGATTACCGCCTTGTACGTTTTCTGTATCGTTATTTCTATATACGTTATCAACAGCTTGTAAACCGATTTTCACATCAATGTAAGTGACTAATTTCTTTAGCAGTTGATTATACAAAGATGGTACGTGATGTGGTTCGAAAAGTGGCCAAAGATGTGTTGCTGCTTTTGTGTTTTGAGAATGAAATCATAAAGGAAGAATGGGCGACAAATTTGCATTTTATTCCAGAAGTCACAGCTGATCTTATGCATAACTTGACCGTTGCAGTTCGGAGGTATACCGTGCCGATATGATATGGAAACATTTTATCAGGAACCATTTCAAACGCATGACTTCCTCGACCTATCGCTTCGTTAATTACGTCGCTTATGTTTTCTATATTTTAATTAGAAACTCGGACGCGTATGATAACTTTATAGACACCCTTTCAATAGTTATTCACATTGCTATTTTCTGCTGGAGAAATGAAAGCAAAGCTTATATCAATATGTGTGTCGATTTATTTTGCGAAAAGGAGATTCTCGCGAAGTTTGAAGACAAAGGAGGTTGGCTGAACTTACATGAGTACATATTAAAGCATTTTAGCATGCGGAGATACAAGTCTTTAATCAGCAAAAATATATCCCCTTTTGAATACTTTCAATCTCTGAAAAACGAATTTGGGCAAGTTAACACTTTGCGTTGCGAAGCCAATGACGTTACCCAAAGGCAAGTGGAGACTCACAAAAAAAGCATTCAATTTACGAAATCGGTTGAAGGCAAAATGAAAGAGCTTTGTAAGATGACTTTCGATGAAATAATGTTGGAATTTGAGAAGACAGATCATCAACTGGAACAGCTCTATTGGCAGTAGATTGAAACAGGTTCTGGTGGTGTGGCAGCAAGTGCAACGGGACAATCCTCTTCGCAAAAGATTCAAGAAGATGCATCGGAAAATGTTCCAAGCAAGACCAAATCTGAGAAAAGGAAGCTCGAAAGAGAAACAGCAACAGTTTTATACCCCTTAAAGACAGAGAATTCCGACAGCATTGACTTTCAAGAAGCCATCCGCCATGACTTTCAAGCATTCATTCAGTTGCTGAAACTCGGCCCAAAACCAAAGAAATCCGAAAGAGCAAAAGAATTGTTGGATGAATTATCGACGGATATTTCGAAATTGGGCAGTTTAATTCAGTCTCTTTGTGAAGATCAAGGGTTAGAAGACTTGACACAGGTGGGAATGGATGAAAAGGTACAGAACTCTTCAAATCTTGCATGCATATCATAATTTTAGTAATTTATAGCTGTTTCTCGAATATAGTATTTTAAATTGCATCTTATTTAGACTAAACATTTCTGAAATTTAGTAAGCAATAAAATCTACATTCTGAATGAAAATTTCTATTTCGCCTGTTGAAATCACGGCCCTTCTGTTATAAAACCCATAAATTGAGTGGTCTCCCCAAAATTTTCTCGCAAACTCTCCAACGTAAAGGACTTATCTCTATCCTTCCAAACAATATTGTGGACCCATGGGTTAGGGCCATGAATAATACTTCGGAGGCCATTGGCTAGCACCAGTCATGAATTGTTCTGGATTTTTAGAGTGAATCTATAATTTTTACTGTACCTATCGTGTGAATATTTCTTTTTAATGTCTTTTTTTTTCAACTAATCGAAACCAAAATTTGACTCGGAATTACAGTTTTGTTAAACGATCTCCTATTGAATTTCCTTCATTGTGTTTTCATGTATTTGAAAGTGCATGTCGAAAGGTAATCGACTCTTAAACAGGTTTCATTTAAAAATTTATAACTGTATTTTAGAAGCTAAATCCGTGAACCAAATTTTGTCTGTCTAGTTTTCTTTTTGAAGATGTTTGGTTTACTTGTAGTTGAACTACCAGACGGATTCCTTTCACAGTTTTATTTTTAGTTGCTACAGTTGTGGTCTAAACCCCTTATACCAAATTTTGTCTGTCTAATTCAAAGCATTTTTGAGCTATTATGTCCAAAGACAGATAGACAGACATGAGGCCAAAAAATATCTTTCGAACTGATGAAAACCTGAAATGTGGAAATTTATCAAAATTCCAAGCCAGGATTGTTGACGTTTACAATCGGGTTTTTTTAAAAAAACATTCATATTACGAGGGGATAAAAACTGTATGATGTTGAAATATGTTTTCTATGAAAATATTCCTTAAAACATGTTAACCATTTCTTATCTGAAGAGTAATTTGCTATTTTTATATGCATTGCAAGACTTAGTGGAAATACAATAGATCTGGAAGCAATTTCAAATTTCTACATATTTTATGCTGATTGTTATAGGAAATGTTTAAATTTCAAAAAATAAATTGGATCTAACTTCATTGAAATTGTATTCAGACTGATTGTTTCAAAACGTCACAGAACATAAATAATCTTGCGGATATAAGATGATAAACATTTCACCTAAGAAAGTAAATTTTATATTTTTAATTATATTTAAGAACGAGAAAAAAAAGCTGCTTCAAAATAAAAACGTAATTAATCGTAAGCACTCGACTATTAAATTTTGAAACTGACAAACTAAAACATTTAGGAATCTCGCTTTAATTTCTTTTATTAATAGCAACCAGCGGGTGACCGAGCACCGCTCGGAGAAAACAGGTATGAAGCTAACTCGAAGATTTAAATTTTCAATTGTGATTTATCAAAACAATACATGCCATAAGAGAATTTGTGAAACCATTGGTGAAAAGATAACTGGTTAAAGTGCACCATTGTAAACTATTCTAAACAAAGTTAGAGTTTGGAAAGGGAACTATTCTATACAAAGGTAAAGTAAAGGTAAAGATTGAAGTGTGTTGAAGTTCGATATTTTTGACAAATTTATTTAGAAAAACCAAACATATATACATACATAAGAAACATATTATAAACCTATAACAGCATAAACATAAAACTTTATTAGTTCGCCATATTGGCTATAGATGGCAGCACGTTAGCGCTTGAAAATTTAAGTAGCCATTATGGCGAACTAATAAAGTTTGAAAATATCCTATCTGTAACTCCGAACTGCTCTACCGTAGCGCTTCAAAACCGGCGCCAATCGATTCCTCGTGGCCAAAAACCCCAGACCCCCAAGTTTACCGGAGTTTATTAATTCTGTGGCGATTTTCGACTTGACAACCATTCCTCGTATTATAGTATTAGATATACTTTATAAATTTTTTAAAAATGTTCGAAGATATGCGATGACGAAAATTTTAGCATATTGCAACTTGAGAAACACATTTTGATTTGTGTTTGACTCAATCATATAATTAGACTTTCTACTTTAAATGTTAATATGCACTCATGTAGAATTCAACTTTCTTCATAAGAATTTCGACAATGAAAAACTCTAAAGAGATTTGCTTAATAAAATAATATATTATGCATTTATAATTCCTAACTCACCGTTCTGGTAAAGCAGTGAAGGAAATAAAATGTGGTGAAATAATTTTTAAGACATGAAAACCAGGAAAGGATTTAAGAAAACAAAATGAAAACAAGGGAAAACTGGTCATCTCGAATGTACTCTAGTAAATGTGTACAACCAAGTGCATGTCATTGACAAATAATAATTCTTTGGAAGCCATTCAACACTTGATCTTTGGCGATCGCTGATTTGCGGTAAAGCAACAAAGCATCTGTTTATTTTTGAAAGCCTTTTTTTCAGATTGATTAAAACCAAATTAATCTTCAACAGCAGTCACAAGATCGCATACCAAATTTCGTTTATTTAAATAGTTGCCCTTTGTGTTATCTCGCTTACACGCTGGTAAAAGTTTAGACGAATGGTAAATTCCTTGACGGATTTGGTTCGAAATTTAACCCTTTTCATTCGTATTACCAGCAACTCGAAGCGATTTTAGTGAAAAGATCATATTCACTTGTAAGTTACATACGCATTAAAAGAAAAGTCATCGTTGTATGTTATTTTTTTAAATTCTTTATGAATACAAATGTTATGATATATAAAAAAAAAAAAATGACAAAATTATTACATTTTGTAATCGTCCAAAGTGTGATGCGAAACATCCTATAACTATTTTTTACGATTTGTTTTTGTTCTTATGTTAAAAACTGAAAATTATTTGCATTGTCTCCGTAGTGGAGCCCTCGAGTTCGAAGACCAATTTTAAATGGCTCCGCTCCGGAGCCCTCGAGCGCAAAGGGTTAATACTGATTCTACAGTTTAGAAGCTAAATATTTTCTTTATTCAGGATAAGTCTAGCTCTTTTCGTTATGTAATTGCCATGCTCATGTAGTCAAAATTCGATAGAGATCTGCAAATTTAACAAGACCATATGCCAAATTTCATCCGTTTTAGCACACAGCATTTTTGAATAATCTCAATGAGAGAGGCAAAATGATGGATGTGTGTTTCTACAACTCCGAAACATGGAGAGATTCATCACAATCTCGGGTTCGAATTATTTGACGATTGCAGTATTTCTGTTTTGCTATCCATGATGCATGAAGTATCTTTTTACTTCTCCTTTATATCTCCTTCAATTTGAATAAATGTATTTATTGCCGAAAAAAAAAAAGAAAATATCATTCTTCCAATCATTCCTAATGAAACAAGATAACTATTCCAAAATTATTTCTCTGCGGCAGCAACGCGCCGGGTGAGAGCTAGTTACATTATATATCAAATGCTCATGTACTGTTATAAGGCGTTTACCAGCTACAGCATTTGGGACACGTTGTAGCAAGCAATTTTTGAAAAAAAAAACATTTTGGGTCTTAAAAACAACAAAACTATAACATGTGTGCTTTTTCAATCTATGCTATAAATGAGGATTGTAGTGTTTGGCCGTCACTGGCGACGTCCGGGGAAACGATTGGCGAGATTTGCAGCCACCATTGAGGCTTATTGTTTTTTTTTTATATGATATAATGAATAGAGATCATGTAGCGGAAGAAGAATGATGGTTGGCTTTTGCTTTTTGAATAATTTTTACAACAGTTTGAGTACCGCATTTAATTTGAAATAGGTGTCTTCTTTAAGAATACTCTAGTGTCCTTACAAGGATCTAAATTATAAGAAAAGCAATTATAATCAAATACTCGCAAATATATATATATATATATTTCCCCAAAAATTGTTACAATTAGGTCTGGTCTTCCTATACTAAAAACAAAGAATGTCAAAATGAAATAGCGGTGTGTGTAAATAGTATAAAAAAACGTGATGTTATTTTTTATTTTCATCATAAAAAACTTTTTAAACCTTTGTTTACTTAATTTTTAAACTTTTCCGTACCACCGTTTGGCAGCAGTTTAATTTGGACTCGTAATCATTACCCTCATACATATGAATTTGAAATATAATATGCATGAGGGTAATGATAATGAGTCCCTGTTTAATGAGGTGCTTCTCAATTTAAAATAGCATGTTCTTTCATGATCATTGTATCATGAAAGAACAGGATGATGTTTTGGTTAGAGGTTTTTTGAAACCTCAAAATAAGTAGGCAACAAATGGGCGATTTATCACTTTTAGGGTTATTAGAAAATAATGCATAAAGTTGTCACATTTGGTGATTTACCGCCAACTAAAATTACAACTTGATTTCCAAACTATTCATTCTCTTAATTCTTACGGATTGTCTTAATTGATTTAAGTCATTAATCAGTTTTAAAAAATTTGAAACAATCAAGAGACTGTCAGATTACGCACTCGTTGATATTTAGAAAAGCGACGGGTTTTTCTTCATCTCAAAATCGGTCTACAAATAATGACAAAAAATAATGATGTTCTCGCGTGATAACTTGAAATTTGCTATTGTTGATTTCCTTTTGTTCCAGTTGCATTTCTTGAAAATAAAAAAACGCTGTACCAGAACAGCCTCCTATCGTTTTCTGATTCTACTACAATATTATAAAGGTTTGAATATTGTAAGTTATTTGCCTTTATTCGAAAAGTATTTATAATATTTTTAGCTTTCTATCGGATACTTTTAAATATTGTAAACAATTTTGCTTTAGAGTTGTTGTAGACAATTAAAAAAAAAAGCGACAGACATTTTAAATCACATTTAAAAGACAATTTAACATGAATGTTATTAAAATTTGCAACTTATTATCAACTGTGCATTTTTTATTCAAAAAATTACGCGAGAAGTTAACATTTTAAAATCATGAAGCAATTCTTTGTATTATATATCAATAACTTTTGTGACATTCCAACATATTGTAAATGGAACGTTTCATTACCAAATTAAAATTAAAATAAATTATGTAAAATAAAAACATGCTTTTATTAATGCAGCACAACAAAACAGGTGGAATAATTCTGATGTTCGTCCAAATGTATAAAAAATGCAGGCTAAACCAGTCAAATTATTTTCAAAGGAATTTACTGCATATAAATATGCAGAAATTACAGTACTAAATTCATAGCAACACAAATGCTATTTTAAAATCCACATTTTTTGCAGTCTTAAAAGAATCGTAGCTTTTGTTATAGGATTTATAATTTTAGCAGATTTTTCGATATTTTTTGCGTATCTACAGTGGCACAAACAATTGAGGATACACCTTACTTTCACTTGATAAATCCAACTTTCAATTGAAATAATACATTAACTAGAAGTACAAACATACTTTTATTCTTAGACATAACAAAAGGTTTAATTAATAGTAAAAATAACGAAAATCAACAAAAAAATATCTAAAATTAAAAATTTCACAAGTATTTGAAATAAATATGGGCAGATTTTTAACCCAAAAAATTAAGGATACACCAATGAAATTTTTGTGATATATCATATACAAAGACAGTGTCAATATTTGTTTGCATGTCCTTTGGCTTTTATAATGTCCTCCAAACGTCTTGGTACCGATTCGACCAATTTTTTTGTGGTATCTGGAGATATTTTATCCCATTCTTCTTGTAAAACTTGCTTTAAATGGGCTCTGTTCCTAATTTGGGGTTTTTGGACCGCTGTTTCGAGTGTGGCCCACAAATTTTCTATGACATTGATGTCAGGGGACTGTGGTGGTGTGTGCAGTTGCCGTTTACAGTGAAAAAGACACCACATTTTGACATTACGTGCCATATGTTTGGGGTCGTTATCGTGCTGGAATATAAAATTTCCATCTAAACCCAATTTTTTGCACTTTTTTTAAGATTGTTGTGGTGTATATCTATATAAAGCTTATGATCCATTATGCCATCTTTAAAAGCTAAATTTCCTACCCCATTTGAAGCCATACAACCCAAAACCATGACGGAGCCACCACCATGTCTAACTGTAGGACGTAAATTTTTTGGATCCAAAGCGGTGTTCATCTTTCTCCAAACGCTCCAACGACCATCACTATCAAAAATGTTGAATTTACTTTCATCACTAAATATAACTTTCTTCCAAAAGTTATCTGTCTTGAATTGATGAGTTTTTGCAACTTCAAACGCTTTTCCTGATTTTGTAAGATTATAAATGGTTTCCTTCGAGCTACTCGACTGTTATATCCAGCATGTCTAATCACATTTCTCACAGTTTCAGCACTAAACGTTTTGTCCATTATTCGAGAAGTTTCTGTAGCTAGTTTGACTGCACTTAGTTTAGGATCAATCTTGGTATCCTTCAAAATTTTCCTTTTGGCTACATTATTCAGAATGCTTTTCCTTCCTCTGTTTTCAATTAATCCATTGCTTTTAAATCTTCCAATGATTTTCCTGGCACACGAGTGGCTTCTACCAACAATTTCAGCTATTTCACGATAAAAATTTAATTTCTTAAATAACCTTAATATAAATTTTCTTACATCAATACTGGTCTCTCTCTGAGGAGACATTTTCCATTTAAATTTGCGAATTTAAAATCACAGAACCAACTTCAAAATACAAAAATAAAAGTCGAAAAAGTTTAAGATAAAATTGCCCAAACTTAGAATATGATAGTAGCAAGCAGAAAAAAAAAACTGGTGGTAATTAAACAAAAATTTCATTGGTGTATCCTCAATTTTCTGAGGTAAAAATCTGCTTATGTTTTTTTGAAATGCCTCTAAAAATTTTTTTTTAGAATTTTTTCACTGATTTTTCTTTATTTTTACTATTAATTAAACCTTTTGTTATGTCTAAGAATAAAAGTATGTTTGTACTTCTATTTAATGTGTTATTTCGATTAAAAGTTGGATTTATCAAGTAAAAGTAAGGTGTATCGTCAATTGTTTATGCCACTGTATGTATATATATATATATATATATATATATATATATATAAATGAATGTTTGTATGTCTCTTATTTGGTGCCGTACCACTCATCCGATTACGATGAAACCTTGAATACTTATTACTGACACTTATTTGTTTCTGCTGACGATTTAAAAACAAAAAAAAGGTAAAAGTGTAGAATAGTGTGCCCCTTGCTGCGTCAAGGATGCCAAGTCGCCAACAAAGATGGCGGACAAAATAAACAAACTGCTCCGCGGAACAGTTACGGTTGCCATTTCCCGCCTTTTTATTAAAAATGTTTAATTATCGTTATTTGTTTAATACTGCCCGATGCCTTCGGCATCTGTAGAAGGCACCGGGAAGTATTTTTTAACTTAAAAAAAAAATCCTAGGGCTTCGCTTTCCTACTGAGCGGGAATGAAGTAGCTTCGCTTGCAAATTGAACTGATGGACGGCGTGGATTAAGGAATAGTGCATAATAATATTACAAGTAAGAATAAAGGATGTTACAGGAACGAATATTATACAAAATTTTTAATGTAGTTAATTGTTTTATTTAATCTTTTCATAAACACTCAACACTTCATAACACTCAAAGCATTCTTTCCAAGTCATAAGAAAAAAATTATTCCACTCACACTTCATCCATTTAGCAGGTTCGAAGTAGAGCCTACCGTCCCAACTACCGGGCATCCATTCCTGTACGATTGCAGACATAATAATATTTCGAGGGAACCAAACTTTGGAGCACCAAAAGAATTACGAGAACTGCGAATAATTCCATGGCAGACTTCTTTTAATACGAAAACGCAGATGATTTCGTGAATTACGTTTTCAGACGATTTGCGAATTCGCATAGCGATAGTTAAAAGTGTGAAAACGAAAAAAAAATTTTTTTGTAAATATTAACACAAAAAAATGAAATAAATGTTATTTTAATTAATATTAATTTTATTCTAAACTTTCTTTGTATAATAAATTTTAAATTAAAATAATAAGCAAAGTTTAAATCATCTGAAATCGATATTTTAAATATTAAATTTATTATAAAACAGTTGTAGTTCATGAACAACTCAACTATTGTAAAAAGTAGTAAACAAAACAGAATTAGGGTTACTGTAAGAAAGTGTCGTTGGGTTGCCATATTGGCGAGAAACTCAGGGGCACACCGTGCTACACTTTAACCCGAAAAAAATATTGCCAACCCTAAGGTCTTGAATAATAAAATTTAAAAAATAGAATAAATATTATTTACGCTTCTCCTTTATATATATCTTAATTTCAACGAATGTATTCTCTTCCGATACGAAAATAAATGCTATTCCTTCTGAATAAGAGAGTTATTTTAAATTTCAAACGATATTTCCAAAATTATTTCTTCTGGGCAGCAACGCGCCGGGTACCAGCTAATCCAAAATAATTTAACTGTAATATTTAAAAATCTCTCTTCGGTATTATAATCAATTAAATCTAGCACTGCTATTAAATAAAAAATTACAGATTTTCTTGTGTAAATGGACGTACAATTTTCTCCGAATCCTAATTGCCGAAAATAAAAACGTTTGTATTCTGAATTGAATGCAATTGATATTCTATGTCGATTGCTTTTGTAAACTTCAAAATTTATTCAATTGCATCTATAAGTTTACATTCTCCCTATATATGTATTAGCTCAAATTTTAAATGGTTAATAATATACTTATTATTTTATTCATTTACATTAACATCCACTCAAGTTCAAATATATTTTTTAAACTTGTAGTGGATGACACTTTATGTTAAAACAGTTTTTTTTTTAAATATTAATTCATTCATCAAATTTATTTTTAATCTTTAAACAGAATTTTAGCAGTTTGTAATGAAAATTGAAATCGACAGACAGTAGCTCAATCAGTAAAATGCAAAGTTTCCAGTATTTTTTACTTGAAGATGAAGAATGCGAGTTCAAATCATGTGAAAATATTTTTGATAGATTAACTAACTTTAAGTTTTATATGAGAGAAAAAAATTTCTCATATAAGAGAAATTTTTTTCTAAATTTATATCCTGCTAAAAAGTAGAAGGATATAAATTTAGGAATAAATACCTTCATTGGCTAAACGAGTAGATACCTGAAAAAAATTATTTTGCAGCTTCATATTGTGATTCTGTCGTATGTATACGCATATTTATATTAATTCTAATTATTTGGTTAAAAAAGTAACAAAAACAAAATTTCTTTGATGACTTGGGTAGGAATTGACTTAATTTTTTTACATTACTTGTATATAAAGTTAGGAAAAAATATCATTGTATGCAATCAATGTCGTTACAATTTTACAAATTTAAACTTATTGAAGAATAAACTATGATACATAATTTGTTGATCAAAAGTTGAACCAGATTAAATATAAGCGATACTTCAGATTACTATGAAATATTCTTTAAAAAAGGTTCAAATAAAGCATTGAGACAGCAATTAATACGGCAAACTTTATGAATAAAATACATTAAAGAAGATACATAGCAGATTTTATAATTTCAGTGGTATTATACGATTAGTATGATTTCAGTGGTATTTATATCTTAATTGTTAAAAGTTAAATAATATCAATGAATTTATTGACAGTATGGAAAAGATTCAAATAAAATTTCAGAATAAATCATGTTTTTCACATTCGTCAAGAATTTCGAACAGACGCACCATCGTCTCTTTCAAATGTTCCAGAATTTTATCTGCTTCCTTCAGAATTCCGTTTTTTTTGTTCATATGATCTGAACTTTTAGAATGGTTATATCTGGTGACTGCTTCAATGACGTTCTCGCACCATTCGTTATCCCCTCTCTGTCTTGCTATGTTGACAGTTTCAGAATTCAAATTCGAACAACACTCCAACGTTAATTCCGAAGTTTTTATTTCTGCGTCAAGACTCTTCTCTTTTGATTGCACCATTTTCTGTTCGCATTGCTCTTCTAAATCAGGATCTTCTAATAACGAAGAAGGTTTAATTCCTGTTCTTCTGAATATTATCTGTGTGGAGAGTAAACAGGATAAATCTTTTTCAGCATCTTCAAATTTGAAAGTTTTTGGAAGGTTTTTTTCTTTGAGCAATACTTTCTTAAATTTTTTACGGAAATCCTCGGGAAGAGTAGGATTAGGTTCATAAAAGGAACTAATATAGTTTTCAATGTTTTTCAGTACGAGATATTCATGACTATTGATATATTCTATAAATCGAATAAAACCTCCACACCTGTTGAAAGTTTTCTTCATTTCCGTCTCGTAAAGTTGCATGAAAATATCAGGAATTATTTTGCGGAAAATAACCTTCGTTTTGTTTGCCGTTTCTCTAATTATACATATTAAAAGACAAAACACAGTAAGAAATCTCTCAAATATATTAAGATTCATATAACACTCTTGCTTACAGGCGAAAATGACATACCTTAGATACATTTCTGGAGAAGGCAGAGAGATTAGGAATGTACGAAAAGAAGCTATCCATCGTCTATATATAACTACTTGTTTAGTAATCAAAATCTTTGTTATGTTCTGAAGGCATTTCTTTGTAATCGAATAGGTCAAATCTTCTGCAAGATCTTTGCTTCCAAAGTAAAATTTGCAGAGAATGTCAACCAACCTTCGTATAGCAATATCCTCTTCCATGATCAAATGTATAAAATCAATTTTTTAAAACAACACTGCAAAAAATTAAAGCGAAACAAACTGAGAAAAGATGTACGAATAAAATACTTTATGGTAAAGAATGCTATCTAACTGCTGACATGTGTTAGTTCTTCTTCATTGTAACAATTAAAAAATCGTTTGGCAAATTGATTCATACAATGTCGCACTAGAGCAACCCATTCCTGATTAAATAAAATTTATATGAAAAATACATATAAGCTTAAATTTTTTACTTTCCTGAGAAATTTTAAATCCGATTAATCAGCAAAACAAATTTAATCTCAAATAATAAAAAAATACCGTAACATTATGCTTACATTATATTTAAGGTAGATGGCGATTCCCAATTTTGAAATTATCTCACATAATTTTTTGTTTGAAACTTAAAAATAACTTAACCAGCAACCGTAGAATTAAGTGAACTTCGATAGAAATATATTACGAAATAGTTATAGAAGCTGATTCAGTATTTAATTCCCATTGAAACATAATTCACTCTTTGAAGAGATAAAAAAATATGAATGATTCAGTTTCCGTGTTATTTAGGATGGTTTCCTTATTGTGTGTAAAATCCTTAATAGTATTTTGATAATCGATATAAGTAACAATTTAGTATATCTTAAATATCTATTTATGGACTATAATGTCATTTGTTGTTCTAATTTAAAAAACAGAAAAATACCATATATTTCTTGTTCTATATTTATTTATTTATTATTATCTTGAAGACATTTAGCTAAAAAAAATTTTTTTAATAGATATAACAGAATTAAAAACAAATGTAATTTTTAAGCAGATAAATACGAAACTAAAACAAAAATGAAATAAAATAGGTTCCTTACTCTAAATACAAATCATAAAAGATGTGATTTCTATTTGTAAAAAATCAGGGAACCTACTGTGCATCTACAGCTTGAAAACATAAGTTTTACAATTACGATACGCAATTTCTACAGTTAAAAAATCAGATTCTAATTTTCAAATTTAGCTTCAGGGATTTGATAGACGAAATGAATCCCGTTATTTCATTAATTTCTACTTCAAAATGCCTAAACGATGAAAAAAAGTTAATTAACCCCTTATATTTAAATAAGGAATCAAACATGCGCATAGAATAGCAGATTTTTTAAAAATATTGTAATCTGTATGCACGTTAAAATAGCAATTTTTGAACCTTTAATGTTTTAAGTGCCATATAAGTTCTTATACATGATTGAATATCCGTTTTTTTTATTGAATAAATGAATTTTATACCAATCAACACCTCTTTATGATGAACTTCCACGAAACTGATATACAGGTTCGAAATTAATACGCATAAACCTGAAAAGTTTCACTATGCTAATAAAGAGTCTCAAAATGGATCCAAGATTTGATTTTACCACCATTCATGCCGTGAAATGCTAGCAAAGGTATTGAAAAAACTCATTCGACTCTTGATAGTTTAAGGTTTATAAAAATGGAGTGTTGTCTATATAAATGAAAATGAAGTTTTGTCTGTATGTCTTATGCTCTGCCGTACCGCTAAGCCGATTGCGATAAAAATTCAACTGCTTATTGCTTGCATTTATGCTATTGTTATAGGCATAATGCAATAATCTAAAGTATAAAAAATATTTTCGCATCTATTTACCGCATCTATTAGTCATGGATCGTGGATTAACCACCAAATAACTCGCCAAGGAGACAAAACAGTAGAGATGTTCATTCAATAATGATGTTAAATTCAAGCTAGACTGCAGTATTTGGTTGCTATTGTATGTAAATGCAATGAAAGTCTGAGGTAATAGTTTTATTAGAGAATGCGAGGGAAAGTTTTAGGGAAACCAATCCTATAGGTTTGAAATTTTAACTATTTTATATTTAATAAAATTTTACCGTTTTTTGCAGTAACTTCCAAAAATATTATAGTACAAATATTGCACCATCTTAGTTTTTTTTTTTTTTTTTCAAAAAAAACCTTTTTAATTATATTAAAGATTTTATGATATTAATATATATTCTATGTTTAATAAATTTTAATAGAAAATATTTTAATCACATTTTTTTATCATTAAACTTGAGAATTCTGAACGAATCGCGAAATACAATAAATAGTTTCTTTCGTTACCATTCTGAAAGAACACCAAGCATTACAATTCTAAAAGAATACACAAATCTAATATATAAAAATGAATACTTGTTTGTAGAATAGAAGAATAAAAATCGAATAAATACTGCTTTTCCTTGATCTATCATGCAATTTCAATGAATGTATTCATTGCCGATTTGAAAATAAATATTCTTCTTATCATTCTTAATTAAACATGATAACTATTTCAAATTCCAAATGATCTTTCCAAAACAATTTCTTCTGCTGCAGTAGCTCGTCGGGTACCTGCTAGTACATAGATAAAAGTTTCTACAGAAAGACATTATAATGGACTTTAAAGAATACTATTTTCTTTAAATCTCCTTCTGAATGAAGCCTTGTTTGATGACATGTTCATTAAACATGTATTTATAGGGAAGAAGATGTTTGTGTCATTAGAATTTGAAGCTTATTAATGCTTTGAATCTTTTTTTCAATGTTATCCAGATACGAAACATTTTTAAATCCCTAATTGCAACAATTTTTATTGAGTTTCAGCTGAAATTCAAGCTTCACAACATATTGTAAATGCAGCAGAAATTATCTCTTTACTTGTGGTGCTTGAAAGTGATTTAAATTATTGCAATTTTAGACTTTGTCTCAATTCGATAATTCACAGACGTTATAATTCGAAACAAAAATCATTGCTAAACCAAGATAACTTCAAGCGTTCTATGCACACAATAGTTGAGTCAATATATTTCCAGAACTTATCTAATCTCATCTAATTAACCAGTAGAGAAAATAACAGAGAAAGATTAAATCGATCATTTATTTGGTGGATTGGGATAATGATAAAACGTAATAAATATTTAATAAGTATGCAGCAATGTCAAGACCAGAAGCAGAGTCTTCAGTCAATGAAATTTATTTTTAACAAAAACACAGTCTTATTGTCAATACATCTAATATACTTAGTCTTATCGTCAATAATAGTCAATATATAATAGCCTTATTGTCAGTACATCTAATTCATAAAGATGCAAAAAATAACGCATAAAAATGAACAACCAAAACTTTTTAACTATACATAGCCTACACGAATAAAAATAATCATATTATTCAAGTCTTTATCGCATTTTAAGGTTTTGATATTTAACAGGTATCCGAGTGGGCTCGGAGGGGATTTTTCAGAAAGAATATTTTAATGTTTATATAATTTATTAATTTAAGAAAAAAATGATGAATAAAATCGAAATGATTTAAATATATATGTAGCTTTTGAAGAAAAATCATATTCTGACGTATTTACAAAAACTAGAATTGTTCTAGGGGGGAAAGGGTTAGTTTTACATTTACATGTCTAACATATTTTAGAGTATAAATAACTAATCCAAGAATTATATTCAGAAATAGACATTTTGTGTGCAATATATGAAATTTTGAATTTTTTCAACAATATATAAAATTATAAAACCACTTCTAAAGCACCCAACATCAAATCCACAGTTCATTACTCTTTGCATAATATAACGAGCACTAATTATAGGATAACTCAAATATTTTTTAGATAAGACAATACTTGTATAGTAAAATTATGAAGAACTCACTCTTCAAAAAATGCAGTAAAGTTTTTAAATGCTTATAAACAAGCATCACTTTTATGTTAAAGGTTTACTATAACTTGGCTTCTAATTGACATCAACACAAAATAAAGATATCAGTGGAAATAAAAACGTACTTCTCTTTTGAAACTAAAAAAAAAGTGCGAATTCTCATCCGAATTCATCTTTCCAAGGTAAGCGACTAGGTTGGAAAGATGGAACATACTATCTAATACTATAATACGAGGAATGGTTGTCAAGTCGAAAATCGCCCCAGAATTAATAAACTCCGGTAAACTTGGGGGTCTGGGGTTTTTGGCCACGAGGAATCGATTGGCGCCGGTTTTGAAGCGCTACGGTCGAGCAGTTTGGAGTTACAGATAGGATATTTTCAAACTTTATTAGTTCGCCATAATGGCTACTTAAATTTTCAAGCGGTAACGTTCTGCCATCTATAGCCAATACGGCGAACTAATAAAGTTTTATGTTTATGCTGTTATAGGTTTATAATATGTTTCTTATGTATATATGTTTGGTTTTTCTAAATAAATTTGTCAAAAATATTGAACTTCAGCACACTTCAATCTTTACCTTTATTTTACCTTTGTATAGAATAGTTCCCTTTCCAAACTCTAACTTTGTTTAGAATAGTTTACAATGGTGCACTTTAACCGGTTATCTTTTCACCAATGGTTTCACAAATTTTCTTATGGCATGTATTGTTTTGATAAATCACAATTGAAAATTTAAATCTTCGAGTTAGCTTCGATACCTGTTTTCTCCGAGCGGAGCTCTGTCACCCGCTGGTATGAATAAAAATGAATATCTGTATGTCTCTTATGCGCTGCTGTGCCGTTAATCCGATTGCGATAAAACTTTGACTAGAAAATAAACTGATAAAACAAACTATTATTTGCACATATAGAAGGGTTATAGGCGTAATACAATTATGTTATCTATATTAATAAAAATGAATGTTTATCTGAATATCTGTTATGCGCCCCCGTACCACTCATCCGATTGCGATTAAACGTAGAATACTTATTACTTGCACTTATTTGTTTCTGCTGAAGATGGAAAAACAAAAAAATATTGCCAATCCTAAAGTCTTAAATAATAATGTTAAAAAAAATAGAATTGATATTATTGATGCTCCTCCTTTATATATAACTCAATTTTAACGAATGTATTCATTTCTGATTCGAAAAATTAATATTATTCTGTCAGTCATTCCTAATTAAACAAGACAGGTATTTTAAATTCCAAACGATATTTCCAAAATTACTTTTGCGGCAGTAATTTTGGAAATATCGTTTTGTTTACCGGGTACCAGCTATGGTTTCTAATTATCATACTAGAATCGTTCTTTTCTATAAATTCTGAGACTGCAGAAAAAATGTCAGTAAACAATTTTACCATCTCATGAAAGGCAACCAAATTATTCTTGAAGTCAATTCCAAAAGCTAGAATAACGTATAGTTTACACCACAATATATAAAAATTAAAATATTTCGAACATTAAATACTCAGAGGTACTACAATCCATAAATAAACAATCATATAAAAGAAAAATTTAGATAAAATTCTTTGGAAATTTTTTTTCGATTTTTTCTCATTTAAATACTCTAAAACTTACTAAAAATGGTGTTTGTTAACTAAAAACTGTTTGTAATGTGCATTTCTTAAATAAAATTCACACCCTAAATTTATTGCCTTAATCAGTTTCATTATTCATATAGTAATATTCATACTATTAACTCACAGCATGCAATTATGTTTATTGAAGAATTATCTTCAGCTGTTAATTACTTTGTCGAAAGGAGATAAATCAGAAGAAAGAAATATTAAATAGGACATTAGAATAATAAGACACACTGTGTAAAAGCATACATTGAGAAAGCTACAAAGAAAACTGTATAACAACTAGTATGTTATATCAAGTCGAACGAACAATTTGAAAACTGGAAATAGAGCAAAAAATATGAATACATTAGATTGAGATAACCAAAAAAAGATTCAAACAAATTCTTAGAATATTCAATCACTCTCGTGTTCATCCACAATTTCAATAAGATGCATTATTGTTTCTTTCAAATGTTCCAGGATTTTCTCTACTTCCTTCAGAATCCTGTTGTTCTTGTTCGTATTATTTGAACTTTTCGAGTGGTTGTATTTGATGATTGCTTCAATAATATTTTCGTGCCATGAGTCATCCGCCATGTGTCTTACCAAATTGTTAATTTCAGAATCAGAATTCAATCTCAAACACTGTTCCAAAAATCCTTCCAGAGCTTTCACTTCTGCTTCCATAATCTTTTCTTCTTCGGCTAATTGCACCATTTTCTCTTGCACGAGTTGTTCTGTTGTTTTCGAACCTGCGTGATTCAGTAATGAGGAAAATTCAATTCCTTTTGTTTGTAATATTTTTTTAGCCCAATATCCACTAAAGGGGTCTTCTGCAGCATCTTCCAAATTGAAGTTCGTCGGCAAATCCTTTTCGTCACGTGATATTTTTTCGAAATTATTACGTAAACTTACAGGAACAGTGACATTAGAGTCTTGATGAGAGGTTGGGTATTTACTGAAGTCCCTCATTTCAAGGTATTTTGGATTATTTATATATTCCGAAAACCTATGAAAGCTTCCACATCTGCGAAATGATTCCTTCATTTCTTCCTCGTAAATTATCATGAAGACATCGGGAATAATTTTATGTAAATTTATCCCTGCTTTATTAACCATTTCTCCAGTTATGCACACTAAAAAAGAAAGCACACTAAGAAATCTCTCAAATATTTTAAGATTCATAGAAGCTTCTTGTCGACAGGCGTAAATGACATACCTTAGATACATTTCGGGCGAAGACAGCATTTTGTTAAGGAATACGTTAAAAAATCTTTCCCATCGTCTACAGGTAAATATTAGTTTAGCAATCAAAACTTTTTTTATGTTCTGGAGAAATTCTTTCGTTATCGAACTGATTGAAACGTCTTCAGTAGATCTTACATTGAAAAGTGTCTCTATCAAATTTCGTACTACAATATCATCTGCCATTGAAGATCGTACGTCAAAAGTTGTAACACTAATTGCTAAGGATTTGAACAGAAATTTCTGAGGAAATACAATTTTCTCAATCAAGTTTCCAGTGAGGGAAGTTGTGGGAGTAAAATATCTTAAGGTGGGTTCACACGAGGCTAACTTTTGCGCACAATAGAAGGTCACGCCTACTTACAGAAAATCAAGTGATCAACACGGAACAATGGCAAGTGTTAAGGTGGGTTCACACGAGGCTTTTTATTGTCCGCAATAGAAGATCACGCCTACTTTTGGAAAATCACGTGACCACAGCGGGACAATGGCAAATGATTGTCCCGTTGGTACAAACATTGTCCGCGTTGTCTCAAGTGTTCACACGGGGACAATGCCGGGACAACAGCAGAGAGACAATGTTTGCGGACAATAAAAAGCCTCGTGTGAACCCACCTTTAGTCCCATCGGAACAATTATTAGCCATTGTCCAAAGACGTTGTCTTAACTATTCATACGAGGACAATAGCTGAGAGGCAACGACTACGCACAATGATAATTCAGAATGATAGGTCATACCTTCCTTTTCTTAGAAAAGATAAATTGTTTTAGAAAGAAGAAGATTAGTTATATTAACGTCCCGTTTTAAAGCAACTCGCTGGCTATTTTGGGAAGGACCTTGTAATTTTGAACCAGATGACGAGGACAACACCTGAACTAGCACCCACCCCCTCTCCACACCACACCAGCTGGAGGACGTTTGGCCTGACAGATTTAACGTGCAAGAGACCCCCTCACACGACGGTTCTTCGGTGGAATCGAGTCTCGAACCTGAAACCCTCCGAGGCCGAGACCTTATCACCAGGCCACCGCGGCCCTTTAGAAAGAAGAAAGTCTGAACTACAAGAAATAAAAGCAAAAAAAAATCGCCAGTGTGGTCGATAACCAGTGTTTTTAACGTAGTCGGATACCTTAAACTGTGACTTTGAGACTGTACCAGAAAATATATCATCTTGTAAATCTTTATTTTCATTCGACCCTTTCCATTACATTAGGCTGTAATCAAATGAATGCATTATGAAATAACCGAAGAAGGAAACTTTATTGAATAAATTAAATTCTGAAACAAATGGGTCTTTCAAATTTTCAAAATATGACTTCAAAAGCTGAAGACAAATAATAGGTTTCATTCATGTACGCTAAAAATAGGCACAATTTCTTACTGATAAAAAGTTAGGAAGGAATATCAAAAATATTCGAAAATAGATCAGTTGTCAATGCACTTTTCTAAGCTGCAATTTTGCAGAAGAATCTGAATCTCAGTTAGGTTCACTCGACAGTTTTCGATATAGTGATCTGAAGATTATGCTTTCTGCTGCTTTGGTAAATGATTAAGTTATATTTTGGGAATTGCAATTTTTACTTTCTCGTATACGAAGTATAAAGTATTGGAATCTTTAAAAAAGAATTCGAATTTGGGATTTTGGCTAAAATCCACATTTTAGACCTTCCTGAGTTTGAAAAAAACGTTTTTTGGCATTACGTCAGTCTGTCTGTAAACAGACACATTACGTCAGTCTGCCTTACCGTTTCTGATAAAGAAATGCTTAAGCTCGACGAATGAATTTTGGAAAACGGTTCTTACACTAAATTTGCAGAATTCTATCAGATTTTGATCAAAATACAGAACGTAATCATGTATCATTCTCAGAAGAGATTGATACATGATTGCTCTCAGACATGATCGGTATTGTTAAAAATTCAATCTCTAATATCCAATCCATTTAGTTACATTTTATTGATATTCTTTTTATCAAGCAATAAGAAGACTAATTTGGAAATGATCCCAATATTTTGAACTATTGTCAAATAATAACAAACACATCCGGTCAGTCACCTCTCTCTCCATATTTCTAAATTTAATTGTATTATTGTCCCGTTTTAGTGCAACGCTGAGGGTATTTTGGGAAGGAACTTGTAATTTCGTGACACGGCCAAATGACAACACCTGAGCTGGCACCACCCCTTCAAAATTCTACACCACACCAGCAGAAAGACGTTTGGCCTCGATAGATTTCACATGCACCAGATCCACTTACAAGACGGTTCTTCGGTGGAATCAGGTCTCGAACTCGGAACACTGTCCAAAGCCACTATCTTACCAACAGGTCACCGCTTCTGGCCTAGAGGTAAGATCCACTAGACCCCTCCATATTTTTAAACCATAACATCGGAATAATGTTTGCCCTCCGATATCAAATTTGGTATGTACGCACAAAGTTAAATCGGATTTCGTTTCCGGATTATTCCCTTTCAGAAACTGATATCCTACCACCATGCCACATGATTCTAATAGCACCTCAGAACAATAATAGTTTTTGAAGAAGAGAATGCCAAATATCAATTTCGATATGCGACATCAAATCGAAGACCAATTAACGTCGAGTACATTTTTACTTGAACCATAGCTTTTAATATAGATGGCCTCCAGATTGTCGATCCATTTTAAATTAGTTTCTCATTAAACTTTCGTGTGAGTACAGATTTTTTTACACTTAACTGTATAAATATGGAGAGTGAAAATAAAATGTGCCAGCAGTTGGTGAGAAAAGTGACGAAAGATGTAACGATATTCGTATGGTTGAAACAAGAATTAATTTCAGAAGAAACATCGTCAAAATTATCTTTATTTCCAGCAACCTTTGCTGAAATCGTGAATAACTTGAGTGCTTCAGTTTGGCTTGAAACATTCTCTTGCGAATTTGTGTGGAGAGATTTCTTTACAAAGCACTTCAAACGCATGACAACTACACCCTACCTTTTCGCGAATTATGTCTCTTACGCCTGCTACCTGGCGCATAGAAGTACCACAAGTCCATTCGAAAGTTTTCTCGGCGTCTTTTCACTTATCACCAACTTTGTCCTTTGTTGTTGGCAGAAACGAAGGAAGGAGTTTATCAACACGTGTGTCGATTTAGTTTGCACATTCTTCGAGAAAGAGATTTGCAAGGAATTCGAAGACCAAGGAGGCTGGGCGAGCTTCAACGATTACCTTGAAATTCAAGAATCTTTAATAAGGTACAAGGAGCTAATCGAGGCCAACCAATCTGTTTATGAAGTATTTAAAGAATGTCAATTTAAACATATGGTGCCCAAGAAACCGTATCACATCGATGGTGTTGTCCTCAAAGATATTACCGAAACTGAAGTGGAAACGAACAAAGAAGCCCTCGATTTTGCTGAATCGGTTGCAGACAGAATGAAAGAGCTTTGTAATAAGACATTTGAGGAAGTATTGGCAGACTTTGAGAAGACGGAGAGACAAGGGGAAGAAACGGTTGGAGAAGCTTCTGGTGGGATGTCGAATGAAGGAGAGCAAGCTTCTTCAGAGGAGGTTCGGGAAGAAGTATTGGAAAGCCTTCCTAGCAAGACAAAGTCTAAGAAAAATAAAGATGGGAAGAAACAAGTCGAAATTCCTGATACATTGGAGGATCTAGATTTTGGGGCTTTAAAATCTCAAAACTTTGGTCCAGCACCACAAGAATCGGATTTGTTTCCTCAATCAACAAAAGCAGAGAGAGTTAAAAAGTTACTGCGAGTAATGTTGGAAGATATTGAGAAAATATCTGAGTTAATAAAATTCGTGAGTGATGAAAACGTACCGAAAGATCCGATACAAGTGGTGGATACCAACAGCAATGCATAAAGTTCAGTTTTTCATGGTTGCAGTGATTTTAAAATTTTGAAACGCGTTTTAAAAAAATTATTTAAACAAAAAAATTAATTTGACGAAACATATTTTGGAAATGTTTTTTAAGATTCAATAAATTTTCTTTCCTACATTTGAAATATTTAATTTATGAAGACTGTCATTGGAATGTCTTTAAGAAAAATTTATTTTCAGATTACAGTAACAACTCTTTTAAACTTAGATCAATATTCTCGTTCTAAATTGTTGCAGGTGTTGATATTCGGGAAATAAAACTATAAAAGTAAGATGTAAATTTAGATTTTTAAAATCTTACGAAATGTCTGATTATTTTATGAAGTAAATATTTAATATTGAGATTTGGGAAATCTTGCAGAATTACAGAAAAATCTTTTCCGTAATTCGATATACCTACACTCAGGAGCTTAATGTCGCAAATTACTAGACTGCATACATGTAGTAATTTACAAAGTGAAATAAATATACTTCTATCATTTAACATTTTTAGACGTCCTTTATTTTTTAGGCAAATACTTTTATTTTAGTTGTTTTATAGGTCACGTACGCTTTTCTCACAGCAATGTTATTTGTTGAATCTTTCTCCATCAATGTATATTTGCACACACCTCATAATCGAGAGATACAATCAATTTTACTGATTTAAATCGTGGATTTTTCGAGTGAAAAGATATGAATAATTCCCAATTAAGCATTTTATTTATTGAACGCAAATTTCAGAATCAATTTACAATTAATCATTTGAAATTAAATAAAATCATCAAACTGCCAAGATGTATCTTTTTTGGAAGCTTGAAACGTAACTTTAAACTGAAGAATTAAAGTTAGCGAGTTAAAGTTATCCTTTTATAAAACCAGTGGGAATATTCTAACTAAAGGTATAATTTCATAATAAACATAATCAACAACATAATCTATATAAATAAAAATGAATCGTTGTCTGTATGTCTTCCTAAGCCGTTCATCCGATTGCGATGCAACTGGGTCAGCTTACTGCTTACATCTACGGCAGAGGTGTCTAAACTTTTCGCGGCACGGGCCGGATCGAAATTAGATCCATGTTATACGGGCCACATGTATATACAAATTGAAAAATATCATTATGAGTAAAGTAGCATTAAATACTATTAATTAATACTATTTTATTGTAACTTGAAAATACAAAACAAACATCCCTAAGAACGTAACAATACGTTTACCCTTTCTACTCATATGCCGTCTATACGGCGACATACGAGTGCAAAGAGTAATCATATTGTGGCGACAATACGGCGGCATACGAGCGCAACGGTACCGGTCCGCACATATTGGGGGTGGAATTTTCTATACTTCTCGCGCTGCACCGACGGGCGACGAGCGCCTGGCTATACGCAGCAGGAACGGGACCGCCCCAGGCGGCAAAAGTTCTAGGTACGCTACTGTGCGCGTGCAATAATTCCATGAAAACGTTATCGAAATCAAAACGATATTTGTTTATTTATACTTAAGTGCTTCTTTAAGCGAACTGCTCAAAATTGCTGATGCTTTATTCACAACAAAACAATAAGACTCTGCTTATCGTCAAAATTCACATGCGTATAAAATTTCTTTTATGTTTGAGTTACCGAAATATATTTTTTTATTTAGTCTTATAACTTAACAGCGCGATAGACATTTGTGTTTGGTCAAGTACAACAACTCCGTTTCGTTGGCCACGTAGTTTTTCGATATGCTTTTATGAAAATGAAAAGATTTGGGCGAAAACATCATTATGTTTTAAAACCCTCCGCGGGCCGGATAAAATCACTTGGCGGGCCAGGTTTGGCCCGCGGGCCGTAGTTTGGACATCTTTGGCTTACACCTACTGGATGGTTATAGGCATAGTGCAACCATCTAAAATAAAAATTCGGATCTCAAAGGCATCTATTTACCGAGGAATAATCTCCAAATAAATTACCGAAGAGACAGTAGATTCTGTAGAAATGATAAGTCCAAGTTAAAGGTTAATATTCTATAGCTTTTAAACACAAGGGCCATGCAAGTCATACTCAGAGGTAGAAACTGTGTTACAAATTACGCGAGAAAGTGTTGGAGATATCAACCCTGGAGGCTTCAAATTTTAGTTTTTCGCAGTAACTTCCAAAAATTTTATAGTACAAATAATTTCGCACCATCTTAATTTTAAAAATATCTTTTCGACTATAAGAACGATTTTATGGTATAAATATATTTTCTACGTTTAATCCATTTTGAAAGAAAATATTTTAATCGCCTTTTCTAAAATTAAACTTGAGAATTCTGGACAAATTTTAAACGAATCACGCGATACAATAGTTTCTTTCATTGCCGTTCTGAAAGAACACCAAGTATTACAATTCTAAAAGATTACACAAATCTAATGTTTAAAAATGAATGTTTGTTTGTTCGTATTTTATATACTGTCGCACCGTTCTTCCTATTTCCATAAAACATGGCCAAATTATTGATTGATTACACTTAATATTGTTTCTTTCGGCGGCAGCAACATCCGGGGCACCAGCTAGTCTGATAAATTTGCCATGCCACAGATCACCTTCCTTACAACATTTACGAAATACTTACTAGCTTATGGAAGAAATTTAGCATTTTTGTTGATTTCTCGACCTTGACATCCTTGGCGAATTCTTTGGCAATTAACCCATAGCACACGTAGACAGTGTACAAAAAACAAATTTGTGTTTCAGACACAATTTTCTCTATCAATAGAAACAAAACTTTGACTTGATTTCAAAAATATTTGCTCTTATTGAATTAGCTTATATTTAAAACCAGACATCATTGAAATAAATTAAGGCTTTGCACTCGAATGGTGAGTCACACTCACCATTCAAGACGGTGCATCATTTTGATGTTTTATACATTTATTTTGGTTTGAGGTTTTTTAAGCGTTAAAATGTGTTGACAAAAAGTTGGCGATTTATCGCTTTTGAGGCACCCATTTTTTCACCTTTATGGTTATTAAAATATAATACAGATGGTTGTCATAGTTAAAGATTTATCGCCAACTAAAGTTACAATTTGATTTCTAAATTATTCATTCTCGGCATTCTTACGGATTGTTTTAATTAATTTAAGTCATTAATCAGTTTAAAGGGTTTGAAACAATCATGAGACTATCTGATTACCCAAGCATCTATATTTAGAAAAATGATAGGTTTTTTTCTTTTCAAAATGGATCGAACTCCAAAATATTGAAATGTAAGTTAAAAAAATTATATATTTATATATACACACACATAGAGAGAGAGAGACCGATAGAAAAGACAAGTATTGTTTCAAACTGGTTAATGGCTTAAATTAATTAAGACAAATAATGACTTTAAAATAATAATGTTCTCACATGATATTTCTGAAATTTATCATAAATTCCATTTTATTAATTCTGATTATTAAAAGTACCTGCAGAATAGCAAGAAGGTGCAA
>JAPMOQ010044279.1:109556-126587 GCA_026543055.1 Argiope trifasciata
TTGGCATCCTTGGCGCAGCAAGGGGCACACTATTCTACACTTTTACCGAAAACCAAACATATCCATGCGGGAAGAAAGAAGTGACGAATCATCGGAAGTAGAGGAAGCGATTGATGATGATGGTAAAACTTCTAATTCTGATGAGCTTATATGCTTGAATGAAGAAGCCCAGCCAGCAGAATTGATTGCTACGAAAATTGAAGCGCGATTAAATGATAATGATGTACAGACATTTGATGGCATAAAAAGAGATGAAATCGAAACTGAAAGCGATATTGAACTATTTTCTAATGATGAAACATCTGGAAAAACAAAATTCAGCTCATCTTTGAGTTTAAGCGAGCTTTGTAATTTCTATGAAAGTCTCTCTACCTCATCTGAAAGAACAGAGATGAAATCGAAAATTTTTAAAAGCATTGATGAAACGCGAAATGAGCTGATGAGGCAAAATTCCGCATTTAATGAAATAAATAAGACACAGAAAAAACTTAATTTTGGAAGATGCCCAAGGTTTATTCCTTATTCAAGCGAAAACGATAGATCTTTTCCAAAGAATGAAAACTTTACTCATGACAATGCGTTTAAATCTATCGAATCTTTCCATATTGATGATGCTCTGTCTGAGTTCGCAGACTCTTTCCATGAATTGGGGCTCAGCTGTTTATGTATTGGGGACTCAACAAATCTTGACAAGAAATCTTTAGCATTTACGAATTATGACAAAATTCTGGAGAAATGTCGTTATTTCCAAAATAAATATTCTTCCATACAATTTGTAATACTTGTTCCGAATAGCTGTTTTCCAAATAAACTTTTTGATACACCTAAAATAGAAAAAAGCAACGAAATTTGTTTCAAAAAGCAATATAGTGAGCAAAAGATATCAACTACCACAAGTGGAGATTTTACAAATCGTACTGTTACACCACCAAGTCATCATTCTGTTATTAAAAAATCGGAATTTACTGTTACAAAGGTTGACGAAAATCAGTTAAGGTTGGATAATGAACTTTCATCATTACAAAATTGTGCAACAGAAAATATTAAAAAATCCAGATTTGTAGTTACAAAAGTTGAAGAAAATGATATTTATCCAAGAGTAGAAACATCAAGCATATCGAGATTTTCAGTCACAAAAGAAAAAGAAAGCCATTTGATATTAATAAATGAGAAGAGTTTAGCGAAAGAGAGCTGTGAAACTGAACCGCTTATAGTGTCAAGATTTAGAATCTCAAAAGTCAATGAAAACGAGTCTGAAGACAAAACAAATGCAACCAGAGAGAACTGCACAAATGAGACAACTAAAACGTCAAGATTCACTGCTACGAAAGTTAATGAAAGTCAGTTAGAAGATGGAGCATTACAGGAAAACTGGACGAATGAGACGATTAAAATATCGAGATTTACAGTTAAGAAAGTCAATGAAAGCGAATCATTTGAGGGAGCAAGTATATTGAGACAAAACTGGATAAATGAGAAGAATAAAATAACTAAATTTATTGATAAAACGGTTGATGACAAAGAGCTAATATCAAAAACTGAAAAAAGTTACCCAAATAATACATCTAAAACACCACAACAGGAAAATATCAGATTTGATGCAAGTCCTACTAAACGAAATAACTCTATATCTAGTGAAACATCTGATGACACAGAAAATGAAACAGTGCTGTTCCAAGCTAATGGCAGCGTTAGCTACCAAAAGAGAGTAAGTTTTGCAGAACTTCCTTCCATCAGCTATTATCATCCGTGTTCTTCAGACGACTCTCCCAACTCACTAACCTCTCACGAGAGTCAAAATTCCCGAGATGACTCTCTATCCTCAAGAAATTCTGAACACAATGCTACCCAGGAAAGGATTTTAAGAACTCCTTCTCTGAAAAACTCCACAATCAATGAAAGACGCAGATTTTTTCATCCCCATTCTTCAGGGGAAAAACAGCCATCGAGTGGCAACACAGAAAGTTCTTCTGTATCTCTTCGCTTTGGTTTTCTTGATAGAATTTTCAAAAGATCTAATTCTCGAAAGAACAAAGTGACCGAGAAAGAAATAAATGAAAGAGACCGACAGGAAATAGATGAATTGAGAATGTCACTACAAGCTACAGGTGTTAAAACTCCGGTTGTCTTTAAAGTTTAGAATGCAATTTTTAATTTTCTTTTTTCTAATTTGTTAAAATTGTTTTGTTGAATAGTATTGATCATCGTATCATTTGTCAAAATATGACACAAATTTTTCCCGTTCGTTTAAATTGGAAGCATAAGCAGCATTTTAACCTTTTATCGTTTCAAATGTTTTAAGTTTCCTGTTTTCAGAATCATCAGTTATGTTCTCTGCTTTTATCATATGTTTTTAATAATTTTTATCATGGGGTTTCCTCGGAAGTTATTCCATATTTGAAATAAAAATTCAAACCATGTCTATAAGTTGATTTTTAAAATGTTGAATAACGAAATTCAACAATAAGTTGTATCATTTCATCAACTTTTTCATCTTCATGAACGTTAAAATTTGGTTTGGTTTGGTTTGAAGTTTTATGGCACAAGAACCAATATGAAGGTTATACTGCGCCAAACAAGTTTAATTCTGATTCAAAGTTTTATTAAAACAGTTTCTAGAAAAGTATTTCCGTAATAAAACTATGATAAATAACAAATGTCAAACGAAGCTACAGATTTTAAATAGGCAAAAAGATTCTTATGTGGATTTTTTCCAAGCAACAAGGATAAAGTTACAGTTAGGGTTTTGAAGTAAAATAACCGTTGAGCGTTAAAATATGGACATTCAATAAGGATATGATAAACTGTTATTCCACAATCACAGTGTGGGCATATCGGCAATTCATCGTTTAATAATAGATGTCTATGTGTAATTCTAGTGTGGCCGATTCTCAGGCGAGTTAAAACGGTGTCGTGTTTTCTATAACTTAAAGAGGGCCAATTTTCTATTACAGGTTTGCAAGTATGACGTTTGTTTAGAGTTTCCGAATCCCACTGAGTTTGCCAATTTACGTACAGATAGCTTTTAGCCTGTTTCTTCAAATTGCATGCAGGTATGGGTGTTTCTAAGAAACGAGTTGCTGATTTGGCACTTTTATCAGCCTTCTCATTGCCACATATTCCCACATGAGATGGTATCCAGCTGAATAGAACTGTAGAGCCGCGAGAGGTAATCTTATAAAATAAGTCTAAAATCTTTAAAATGTTTGGATGGGTATGATTCTGGGGAAATTTTAAAGACTGTAAAACACTTAAAGAATCACTGTAAATAATAAAATTTCCACTAGGTCTATTTAAAATTTCTAATAAAGCATGTAAAAATGCAGTGGTATCAGCAGTAAATATGGAACAACAAGAAGGAAGTTGAAAACTTAAAATTTTATCTGAAAAAACCACAGCGAATGAGGCATTGGTTGATGTCTTAGAACCATCGGTGTAAACAGGAATGAAAGACTGATAATGAGATCTATGTTCAAGGAATAATTTTTGATAAACAATATCTGTAGTGTCCGATTTGCTGAAGTTTTCAAAAGGATTAAGAAAATAAAAGGTTTGAATCCTCCATGGAGGAAAATTGTTAAACAGCTGTGAGGATAATACCAGATGGTTCATATTTAGTTCTAATAAAATAGTGTTCACCCTGGTGTGAAATGTAGGTTCTAAATTCTTTCTAGCTTCTTGCAAACGAAGCAGGAAAGGTCGAAGTTTAAAATCGAAATATGGATGGCTTGGATGAGATTGTATTCCAAAATAATAATGTAAAGAAAGCATTTTTCTTCTGAGATGTAAATCTGGTTCATAACACTCAACATATAAACTTTTGACTGGAGAGGTGCGAAAAGCTCCAGAGTATATTCTAAGAGCTGCATGATGGACAGGGTCTATTTTTTTCAGTATACTTTTCCTAGCTGAGCCATAGATCGCGCACCCATAATCTATTTTCGAGAGGATGGTTGCTCTATAAATCCTCAATAATGAAGTTCTGTCGTCTCCCCAAGATGTATTAGAAAGAACTTTCAAGATATTTAAAGCCCTTTCACACTTTTTCCGTAAAGAAGATAGGTGGGATTGAAATGTCAGTTTTTTGTCGAAAGTGATTCCTAAGAAACGAATTTCATTAAGAAAAGGAATTTTTTGACCATAGAACATAATTTCAGGATCTCGATGAAGACTTCTCTTCCGACAAAAATGCACTCCCGCTGTTTTTGCCGCTGAGAAAGTGAAACCATTTAAATCTGACCATTGTTTAATTTTGTTTACAGCCGTTTGCAGTTGTCTCTCTATAAAGCGCATATGGTTTCCCATGCAGGAAATGTACAGATCATCTACATAAAGATATCCTTTGACATATGGTGGAAGTTGGTTTAAAATGCTATTAATTTTTATAATGAAAAGTGTGACACTTAGAACGCTGCCCTGTGGGACACCTTCTTCTTGGGTAAAAGTATCAGAAAATTCATGCCCTAATTTAACTTTAAACTGTCTCAGTTGTAAAAAATTTTGAATAAAGATTGGCAAGTTCCCTCTTAGATTAAAGTCGTAGAGATCTTTCAGGATTCCATATCTCCACGCGCGATCGTAAGCTTTTTCAATGTCGAAGAAGATGGCCACCAAGTGTTTCCTCTGCAAAAAAGCAGAACGAATATCGTTTTCTAAGCTTAAAATATTGTCTAAAGTAGATCGTCCCTTTCTAAAGCCACTTTGAAATGGACTAAGAATTTTGTTTATTTCCAAAAAGTATATAAGTCGTCGGTTAATCATTTTTTCTAAGAGTTTGCAAAGACAGTTTGTTAAAGCTATTGGGCGATAGTTCAAAGGGTTTGTGGGATCTTTATTAGTCTTTAAGAGAGGAATAATTATTGACTGTTGCCAAGAAGAAGGAAAATGATGTTCATTCCAAATTCTATTAAGTAAATGCAACAAGTTTTTCTGTGATTTGTAAGTTAAATGCTGGATCATTGCATAGCTGATGTTATCTGGGCCAGGAGAAGATTGATGAACATTTGATAAAGCAAACTGAAGTTCTTGAAATGTAAAATTACTATTGTAAGGTAAATCAGACTGGGACTCAAAATTCAATTTTTTGTTCTCAACATTTTTTTTCAAATTTAAAAAATATGGATTATAATTTTCACGGGAGGATGTACTTGCTAAAGAAGAAGCTATAGTATTTGCTATGTCCTTTAAAGTAGATATAATCTGATTATTCACATTTAATATTGGCACAGTATTAGAAAAAGTAGTACCTGAAGCTTTTTTAACTTTTTGCCAAAGTTCTCGGCTTGAGAGGGAAACTTTTATGGTGGAAACAAATTTTTGCCACGACATTCTACGACTATATCGTTGAATACGTCGAGATTCGGCTTTGGCTCTTTTGTATGCAATTAAATTTTCAGTTGTGGGATATCTTCGAAATTTGTCCCATGCTTTTCTCTGTTTCTTACGGGCTTGTTGACATTCACTATTCCACCACGGTTTACTTTGCTTCTTCCTAGTACTCTTAGTCTTCGGTATGGATGCATTTGCAGCATGGATAATAGTTTGGGTAATTAACTCTATTGCTTCATCGATAGAATAATGTTCTACCATAATTTTACTTATTTTTGAAAGAGCAGAGAATGTATTCCAGTCAGTTGCTGTGAATATGTACCTAGATGGTTGATAGTAATTATGATGGTTATGTCTATTATCAGTAATAATCAAAGGAAAATGATCACTGTTGTGGAGATACTTGTCTACAGTGAGATTCAGAAAAGGTAAAATTTGGGGAGAGCAAATAGCAAGGTCAATTGCATGGAAGGAATTTGTAGGCTGGTGGAAATAGGTTAGTTCATCTGTATTTAGAAGGCATAGATTGTGATCCTGTAAAAGTTTTTCAATCTGTAAACCTCTTGCATTGGTGTCTGAATTTCCCCAAATGAGGCTATGGCCATTGAAATCTCCTATGATAAGAAACGGAGATGGAAGTTGTTGAATTAAGCGATTCAAATCGGTTTGATTGATGCATTCATTAGGAGGTAAATACAAATTACACACGGTTATCAGGGATTTTATATGAATTCGAACAGCTATAGCCTGTAAATTTGTGTTTAAATTCAATGAGGTGGATGGGTGGCTATTTGCAACAAGCAGTGCAACTCCACCTGTAGCTCTATCGTTAACATGATTTTTGTAAGATGCAGAGTAGTTTGAGATATGAATGTTATCGCCTGGCTTCAGATGGGTCTCCTGTAAAGCAATGCAAGCTGGAGCATAGGTATTTATGAGATCTTTTAAGTCTGAAATTTTATTTTTTAACCCACGACAATTCCAAGAAAGAAAATCTGCCATTTAAGGAAGAAAAAAAAATTTAAAAGAAAAAAGGCTTTATAATTTCTTAGAAGATACCGATTCATTCGAGTCACTAAAAGACATTTCTTCGTCAGATAAGTGAACACTGAAGAGAGGATCACTATCCGAGTCTTTGTCTTTAGTTTTTTTCGGTTTTTTTAAGAAGTCTTCCTGTGTTAAGGAATGTTTTGGTGAAGACTTCGTTTGGGCTCTACGCTCTATCAAAATTTTAGCCCGTTTATTTGCTTTTGTTTCTTTAACTTGTTTTATTTGGTCGGACTTTTTGTTTATTTTCTTAGTCTCAACTTTCTGCTTGGTGTTTGGTTTAGATTTTTCAGTTTCAATGGATACTGAAATATTTTTGAGTGGAGAATTCTTAACTATCGGTTTTAATTTACATAATGGAGGGCAAATTACTTTTGTAATGCTTTCGTCAGTCATTGTGCTTGAAGAAGTTACTGATTTCACTGCACTGCTGTAAGAAAGTGGTCTTTGTTCAGATGTCAACAGCTTTTTAGCTTCAAAGTATGGTATGTTTTTCGTTACTTTAAGTTCTTGGATTTTCTTTTCTAATTTCCATTGTGGACAGTCTCGAGAATCGGAGTGATGTGGTTGTTTACAATTTACACACTGCGGGTCTGCAGTGCATTCATTAGCTTGGTGCCCAGCAGTTGCACATCTAGAACAGGTTTGTGTCCCTCTACAAGCCATCTTGGAATGACCAAAACGCTGACAATTATAGCATCTGATAGGATTAGGTATATAGGGCCGAACTTTGCAATTTAAATAGCCTGCTTTTATGCTGGATGGTAATTTTGTTGTATTAAATGTTAGGATAATACTATTAGTGGCAACCAGACTATTTCCTTTTTTCATAAAAATGCGTTTCACTGCAATAACACCTTGGCTGGCAAAGCCATCAAGAATTTCACTTTCTGGAGAATTCAAGAGTTCCTTTTCAGATATAACACCACGGCAGAGGTTAAGTGTTCGGTGAAGTGTCACAGAAACGGAATGATTTAAAAAAGATTTAGCTTGTAAAAAAGATTTAGTTTGAAGAGCAGAACTTGTTTCGATCAATAGGTCACCCGACCGAAGTTTTTTGACCGACTTTGGACTACCGCCAATACCTTTCAAAGCTTTTTCAACGGCAAAAGGAGATAAATCAGACAGTTTTCCATCAGGGATGGAGAGAATAACGAAACGAGCAGTTTCAGAAAACGGTTCAGTGTCAGAAGTGAAAAAACCCATAAGAGTCAAATAGAAATTCGGGTCCCGACGGCACCGCCCACCACGGAGCCCAACTAGGGATGGCAGCCACCGGCTCTAGATATTCCCAGCCTCGGCGCTTACCATGGTGCTGGCCAGAGCCTATACGCTAAAAATCACCCCCGGGGACAGTGACCACCCTTAACGCCAAGCCCAAGAAGTGACCCCTTCGCTTGATCCCCTTGAGCAGCCCAGTCATATGTCTGGGATACCAGCCGATTGATACATCAGGGTTCAAAATGTACCACCCGTCTGATGGGTCGCCACGCACGGCAAACACGTGGGGTTCCTGACTGTCCATGAGAAGCAAGAAGCAAACAGAGCGGCGACCGCTTCTCATGGAGAGCTCCCTCGCTTACCGTCGAGGGATGGAAGAAGGAAGAGAGATAAAAGGGGGGAGAGCGGGGAGAGTAAGAAGAGAAAAAAATAGGGGGGAAGGGGAAAAAAGAATGAAAGATCCCTGGGTACCTCGGGATTGGGACACCCGTACCCACCTAAAGGAGGTGGGCCCCTGAGGGGGTTAAAATTTGGAATGAATGAATCGGAGTTATAAGCTTAAGATTATTTTATAAATAATCTAAGAAGCAAATAAATATTAACTTTGATGTGCTTTTTAATACGAATTACCTTTAAAATTTTTAAATCAAATTTTATTTTTGCTAGTCGTTGTTTAAAGTAGTAGTAGTTAGTTTCGTTACTTAATTACGAACTTCAATTTCTACAAATATTTGAAAGTTTATCAGCTTGAAGCCTTTGTTTATAACAGAAATTTATTCGTGAAATATTTGTGGAATATACATAAAAAATCATATTCATGTGTTTTCCAAAGTTTGAAACATTCATTTTATTTTCTAAATAAAATTTAATCTTTAATGTCATTAAAGATAAATTTTGAAAAAAGTTTCGTAATTTGAGTGCATTTGTAATATTTTTCAATATCGAACTATTTTTCAATCATTACGTAATTTCTATCGATAAGGGAATCATAGCAGTTAATTATAATTAATGATTTTTTAATTGGCACTTTTTCTGAGAAAAAATGATAATTTACTTTCTCAAAAATAATTTCATTTGTTTCATGCTTGAAAAAAGGTACCCTAAATATCGCATATTGTTGAAAGCCATTCAAAAATAATGAGTTGAAAAATCTTTTATTGTTCATTTCTCTTCTAATCAAAAACATAACATTCGGAGGATTATGAGAAGAGATTCGTACCTCTTGCCCAAACCATCGTTTGGTGATATTTTACGCCTGATTCTTCTGGCTTTAATTTTGAAATTGACTCTTAATTTTAGAATACTAATATATATATATATATATATAATTCAGATCGTAAATGTAAAATTGGGAAAATCTTGTTTTTAGTAAGCATTTACAAAGTAATTCAGTGTAAAATAGGTAATTACGTCTTATTGTGTGCTTGTGTAGAGGAACCATTCTCTAATTCGAGCGAGTTTTTTTAATTCCTACTCTTAGTTCACATTTATATATATATATATATATGTAATATACTGGCTGCCTTATTGTACCTCTTCTCATTGGAACTCCCGAATATGTACAAATTCCCATCAGAGGAACTTCTTTGTAACTGTAAACTGACTGAAACTTCAATTTGTTTTGACTGTGTGTGCGTGCTCTCTTGTGTTTATAGCTACACTTCTTTTTATTCTCTACGTATGGTAGCAGAGGATAGCAGCCATTGTTACTATAAATCCAAATATCTTACTCCTTTCAAGTTCACTTCAATCCAAACTTGACTTTAAATATAAGTGGGGGGTTTTTTCCCCTTCAGAATGTCGCATATAATATTTCATTTATTTAAGTCAATGTGTTTTTGTATGCGAAAGCATCCAACTACAGACGGTGAACTTTTGGATCAGTTTCCTCTGAAACGGATAATAATTTGCGTTTTGGGTACTAAGCATTCGTATATCATATTTCATTTATCCAGCATTTCACGTTTTGTAGTTATCGTTTTATATTACTTGTACTCAGACAGACTGACTTCTGGATGGATTTCATTCAAAATTTAATAAAAATCTAAAATTGCTATGCTAAAATTAAAAACGATATATTGTTAAACTAAAATTAAAATAAAAATATTAAAATAGGAATATATCGAGTGTCTGTTTATCTGGCAGTTCAAATATAAGTATATTTGATAATTACAAAATGAAGAGAACCAGATAAATAAAAATTGCCACATGAGTTTGATATCTATGTAGAGATGTGTATCAAACTTAAAATTAAATCCGTAAATGGGTTAGCTGTGCATTGTGCTTTAAAAGCGTTCTAAGTCCATAACTCAAAAACGCAGTGATTAAAAGCAATGAATATGCTATGAGTATATATGCAACGAGTATAGCAGTATGTTAACTTTTGATAATAACTATAATTTTGTATCAAGTTTTTGGCATCAATTGGTCCACAAAATTGCATCCAAATATCCAACCATATAGAGACAATAAAAGTACCAGATTCAAGCCAAAAATCTATATTTCGTAATTAATTTTCATCAATGCCGTGATTTTACAGAAGGCTCTCCATTTATATAAAGGAAGAAAAATAAGACTTTTATTGGAAAATATGCCAGAAAGATTCGTGGACACCGCTCCCACGGATATACATCATATTTATATGGATATAAACGTTTAAATAGAGAGAAATTTTACAGATTTATCCAAAATTTTACGAGCTTTTAAAATGCTTAAGCAATTTCAATAAAAAGGTAGCATATCAAACTTTATTCCAGTAATTCAGTATTTTTAAATGTGTCACATACATGATTTAATTTAAACCTCTCAACTTAACGCAGACAATTTTTTTAAATAAAAATTCTTTCAGAAATACATATCAAACTTCATTGCAGTAATTCAGTATTTTGTAATGTGTGGCATACATGATTTAATTTAAACCTCTCAACTTAACACAGACGATTTTTTTATATAAAAATTCCTTCAGAACTCTTTTTTTTGTAAATATTAATTTGATTTAAAATATTTCTTGAACTGTGATTGTTATTTTATAACACAAGCAAATTTGCCTAGTTCTATATCAGTTTTACAGACTGAAAGAATTTAATGTTCCAACATTTTGGTTATTGGAGAACTTTTATGTATAATAATTTATTGACTCTAAAAGCTGATGCAATAGAATGATCATACTTGCAATCATTATCATTTTTGTTTGTTTGTTTGGATTCGAGTAACTTAGACATGAACATGAAGATTCATCAAAATCTAGTGATTTAATTTTTTATCAATTATTTGCTTCCTTTTTGAATGCTTCGAAAATGCTAAGAAAACAAAAATGCATCCGTCGTTTTGAACTTTGGAAATTCATTTTACAGAGACTCAAAAAATTGAGAGTACACCTTACTTTTAATAGATAAATCCGACTTTCAATATAAATAACACCTTACCAAGAAATGCAAACGTGTTTTTATTTTTACACATAACAAAGGGTTTAATTTAGAGCACAAATAAAGTAAAATCAAAGAAAAAAAATTGATTGAAAAGTTTCAGAAGCATTTTAAACAATACGACCCCAAACAGAACGCACATAGGGTCAAAATATGGTGTCTTTTTCATGGTAAACAGCAACTTACACACACAACCACAGTACCCTTACTTCAATGCCGTTGAATATTTGAGGGCCACACTCGAAAGAGTGACCCAAAAACATTAAATAAGAAACAAACCCCCTTCAAAATAAATGTTACAAGAAGAATGGGTTAAAATGTCTTCAGATATTACCAAAAATGGGTCGAATCGGTGCCGTGTCATGTTAAAAACCATTATAAGAGCTGATAGACATGCAACTTGACAGTGACACTTTGTTTCTATGCGAGATATTGCAAAATTTCATTGGTGTACTCTCAAATTTTTGATGGAAAATTCAGCACATGTTTATTTAAAATGCTTCTGAAAATTTTCTATTTAAAAATATTTCGTTGATTTTTCTTTATTTGTATTTTAAATTAAACCATTTGTTAAGAGTAAAAATAAAAACAACTTTTGCATTTTTCAGTATGACCTGTTTTATGTATTGAAAATGGGATTTATCTATTAAAAGTAAGGTGTATTCTCAATTTTTTGAGCCACTGTATATCGTCTCAGTGAAATATAATAAATGGCAATTATTGCTTACATATTTTCGGAAACTAAATTAAATCGCTGCAATTATATTACTATAACCCTATTTTTGTAAATCATACATTCGAACACGATTTTTAGACCAGTAAGGGGTGAAATAGAAGGATAATTTTGAAAATAATAAAAAGATGAACAGCGACAACCACTTTTCAGCAATCGAAAAAATGCGAGATTAGAAAAGATTGCTACGAATTTCAACTTAATTCATTTTTGAGATGACTTTTGCTTTTAGTCATCTTGCTTATTATTATATTATCTCCATGTTTATTACTTTAGAATTGGAAGACATTATTTTATACTTGCAAGGACCACTAAAAAATTTTTCCAGAATAAGTCATTGAAATATTTTTTTAAAAAAAATTGAATTGCTTTTCTGTTTACTGGAATAAAAATACCTGATTTGGCAACAAAAAAAATCTAAATGGAGAAAAATATGTGGAATTGGGGATTATGGCCTTTGTCGCTCCATATCTCATAATATTTACATTCAAGATTCAAGATTATGTGGAATATAAATTAAAGTTTCTCAATACCTAATATTATTTCTATCTCGATTTTACTTAACATTTTTTACAAGTCGATCCATTTAAAAAATATAACCAGCGAAAGTGGTCTCTTCCAACTTTCTAGCATACTCTCAAATCAACAAACGTCTCGCATGACATTGGCTTGCAATAGTTACGAAATATAGATCTTTTGGGGGAATTTAGCATTTTTACTAAATTTATGAACTGATTCTTGGCGAGTGTTTTGGCGATTAATCCCTGGCTTGCGTTGATACCATCCAAAAATCGAATTTGTGTTTTAGACACATTTTTCTTAACCGATTGAAACTAAAGATTTGACACAAAACTGCACTTGTTACAAAATCTCTCACCAAATTTAAAATATTTAACCCTTTAGTTTTTGAGTTATCACGTTTACACGTTTCTAAAAGCACAGACCGACAGACGATCAACCCTTTGCTGAATTTAATAATAACATTTGACTTGTCTGTAGTATAGATGTTAAGTTTGTGTACCGAATTGGGTTAATTCCCAATATACGGTACGCTCCTTGTCCGCCATCTTGTTTTTGGCGACTATTGGCGAAACACGACTCCGCGAAGCACACGCCAAGTACCTAAGCCTAACACGCAGACCGTTAACGGTGGACACCGACCGTTTGCCATCGCAACATCGGAAAACGTGACGCCGACGATGTTCCGATGGCGAGCGGTCAATGTATCTTCGTGTTAGACCTAGAAACTGAGCGTGAATTCTATGGAGTCGTGCTCCGAAAATAGTCACCAAAAACAAGAAAATATCACAAAACAACAATAAATTACAAAAATTTTAGAAAGACAAAAAGCACTTTCATAAAATCAACAAAGGCATAAACACTTACTTTTTAATTCTCTCCTTTTGCAGCCTTTTAATTCTCTCTTTTATTATAAAAATTTAAATACTGTAAAATTAAACAAATAAAAATTTTGAAATAAATACGATTGAAGATACGCAGAACTGTACCACACCACAGATTGAAACAGTTTGAAATGTAGATGAAAGTTTTGAAATCCAAACTTACTTCCTACAACTTTGAATATAATTGGATGAACAGATGAAAGTTTTGAAATTCAAACTAATTGGATGAAACAATGAAAGTTTTGAGATTCAAACTTACTTCCTACAACTTTGAATATAATTGGATGAAACAAGAATTACATCATCATGACATCACATTAACTGTACCGTTAACTGGGATAGAGCCCCGAATTGTATATATTTATCTCTCTTCGTTTTGCTGTTATCGTGCTAAGTTGCATTCCAACAGCGGGACAGAGAGATTTCTTCCAAACAGATTTTGCTCAAATTTTGATAGAAATCTATAAATTTGATATAAAGACCATATAGCAAATTTCACCCGTCTAGCTCTAAGCGTTTCCGAAATATATTTTTCACCGACAGACATTTTCAAAAAATGTATTTTTAAAACTCAGGGTGTTCTAAAACGTGGAGATTCATCGAAATCTCGAGTTCCAACTTTTTGACGATTACTGTACTTTCTCCATACTCCATATGCGAGAAAATAAACCATAAAAACTACGCAATTAAAATCCTAGATATGTTAACCAATTTGAATATTCGGCGTGACTAGCTACAAATGATATCTGGCGGTTATGATTGAGATTGAAACCAATGATTGTTCACATTCTTGTTTTTAAGACGTTTTCTATATAAAAAATTAATAATAATTATGTTCTCAGTACAAAAACTATTTGCTTTCAGAATTTTATTTATTTATTAACCATAGGCTATATGAATAAATTATTTCATTTTTATATCCGGGTTAATTGTATGATATATACATATCCATCCTTAAATATATATTATATTATAGTTTATATATATATTAATTAACAAAATAAGACAACCGAATCAAAATAATCAATAGAAAAAAATAGTCAATAGAAAAGGAATCCTTGCTTGAAAGTGGCTCCTGACGAAGTTTTCAGGCCGGATTCCTTTTCTATTGACTATTTTTTTCTATTGATTATTTTGATTCGGTTGTCTTATTTTGTTAATTAATTTATATTCATTTGTATTTTAGTTGTAGCTGCATTTGCGCTCTCTAAATACAATGATTGAGTCAAAAACATTTTAATTCTTAAAACTTGTTTAATCAGTAATGATTTTTAGTTTCGATTCCGGTTTTGGTTTCGTTTCCGAAGTTACTTCTGTTTCTGTTTCGTTTAAATAATTCTTTGAATATAGTATTGTGGATTTGTTTCATTAATTGGTTCTTATTCATTTACCTTTCATTTTGTGAACTTTTAGCTTGTAATTCTGAATTGAGTTTTAATTTCGATCTCGACCTAGTTGGTTTCGTTTTAATTTTGTTGATCAAGAAATGGGTTTTGATTGTTTTAATAATTTTATGATTGTGATTATATATATATATATATATATATAAATTAGCAATATAAAAGAAAACGAAACTAATTAGGAAATTCAAAAAAAATCTATTTTGGATACGAACAAGACCCAAATTTTAACTTAATATTTAAAAGTCAATCATAGTATTTAGTGTGCGCGAATGCAGCTACCACCAAAATACTGATGAATCACATAAATTAGCAAAATAAGAGAAAACGAAACTAATTAAGGAAACTGAACCCAAAACTGAACTGAACCAAATATATATATATATATATATATATATATATATATATATATATATATGGGATATTATTTATTTTTGCGTATAATCAATCATATTCTGTCTAGTATAATTTTAATAACAATTTCATTTTTGAGAATGGCAATAAATCTTTGTTGTGAAATTTTATTTTCAATTTTTCAGTCTAATAAAAATTAAGATGATATATTTTGAATTTTAGAAGTTGTGAACTAAATTTTGCATCAAATGGAAGACACGAAAGCCCGAAAGTTCGCCGATGAATTATTTTTATATCTCTTCCACAAAACTAAATTAATAAAAAGATTGCCATCCTCTCGCGGATCCAAAAAAAGTGAATTCAAAGAAAAAATCGGTCAGTCAGTTTTGTATTTTACATATACTTACCATGATTTGTGCAAACGATTTCTCCACAGCTTTCTGGACGATATAATGCAGTCTAAAGAAAATTTCGTCAGATATCTCAAGCTCTACTGCTGCAGTCATAAATGTAATCAGAACATATTTGACAAACTCTTAAATTCGTGTTCGTTTCTGTTGGAAATGGTTTTGTTTTGTCGCAATGAAGGAGATGATGGATTCATATTCTTCGCTCCGATATGTTGGGTGGAATTCTTTGAATGTGAATTGGGAAACGAATTCTATTTGGAAGGCAGCTGGCAAGAATTCGAAAATTATATTAATTTTAAAGGATATGCTTTACATTACGAAACCTCTGCAAATAAAATTGAACGTTTCTTCATTCTTTATGGAGAAAATGAACACTTTCCAAGTATTTTCAAAGACGAATCTGCGCAGGAATATGTATCGAATACCTATGAAGAAAGACGGAACGATGCCATTTCTGGGGATGGGAATTCCACCCTATTTAGAGAGGAAAGTAATTCCGAAAGATCCAAAGTTTTCGTTGCCAAAAATGTGGCAACCGATTCAGGCGATACAATCTAATATCTTGAAAGAGCGATTTCAATTGTTTTGAATTTACTTTATTCTAGAAGAATTAAACTAAAAAATGAAACATTGGATTAAAATATATTTACATCTTGTTAGCTGGTAAATCCTGTAAAATCGTTTCCATAATAAAGGAATGATCACTTACAAGTTTTAATGACAATTTCTTGAACATTTTTACTTTTACGTGGGCTCTATCCCAGTGAACGGTGCACTCTGTTTTGGCGATTTTTTTGGCGCCATTTCTCGGGCGATAATTATTTCCTCCTTGGCAACTTCACCCTTTCTCTCCCGTTAAAATATGGTAACTTCGTACTTGGCTTGTGCTTCGCGGAGTCGTTTTTCGCCAATAGTCGCCAAAAACAAGATGGCGGACAAGGAGCGCACCGTTCATTGGGAATTAACCTTTTACGTGTTCTAAAGTGTACAGGAAGTATTATATTAGTTTAAAAAGGGGGACTCGAGATTTTGACGCATCTTCACGCTTTATATCTCTCTGAGTTCGAAAAACTCAATTTTGGAAAATGTTTGTATGCTTATTTATCTGTGATAAAGATAATTCAAAAACACTTTGAGCTAGACAGATGGAATTTGGTATTTAGTCTGCACAAACATCGTAGATGTATATAATATTTTGATAAATTCTATTCGTGGAAAGTTTGTGTAACCGAATGTTCTAATAAAAATTAAAACGATAATTACAATAAAGTGAACTAGGTAGATAATATATATATATATATCTATTATGTAGATGCTTCTGAAATGTTGAGTCAAAAAGAATTAACCATCTGTTGGTATATATGAAAAGCATGAAAAAACACTATCAGAAACTCAAAAATGCCATGCTTTAAGTATATCAAATTGGTATGTAGTTTTTTGGCTATTTTCGATCCAGTTTCTCTATTCAATATTGCAGAGTATTCTGCATCCAGTTTTGGTTTGAATCGGTTGGTGAAAACGTGTCAACACAAATTCGATTTTTGTTTACTATTAATCGCCAAATAATTCGCCAAAAGTGAAACGATAGGGTCAGTAAAAATGCCAAATTGGCCTCAATGGTTAATATTTCCTAACTATTGTAAGCCAATGCCATCGAAAGCCTTTGTGGTGACATCTTAATAAGCCAGTAACTACCACTAAACATTGGTG
>JAPMOQ010044279.1:132651-183890 GCA_026543055.1 Argiope trifasciata
AAAGATGAGAATGTTAGTGATCCTGAAGGAGAGACATTCTCGAAAGAAGCAATTGTTGATGATCTCGAACCAGATACATTCTCGAAAGTGGAGAATGCTAATAATTCTAAAAACAGTATATTCTCAAAAGAAAATACAATGGCAACTGGAAATACTCTAAACGTCCCAAGAAATCAGTCTGTAGCATTCAATCAGAGACAGTCGAATGCTGCACTCCAATTTCTCAACACAAAGGAAGAGATTTCCGCCCACAAAAACGATGCTCAGCAACTAAACAAAATCGAAATAAACTTTCAAACTAAAGATGGAAAGGATCCATCCGCGAAAATCTTGCACCTGAGTTTGGATGGGAAAAAATTTGTCTTGCGATTTCCTGCAAATATAACCTTGATATTTAAATATAACGGTTCAAATTTGAGCTCTAAGCAATCAGAAACATGATTTTAAATACTTTTAACTTTTTGACAAACTTCTAAAGAGATTAATCAAAAAAATGTGTAATTTTAAATATTACAAAATGTGTTTTTGAACTTTATAGTGCACATATATTTGCACGTTTCAACATTCTGAAAAAAGATTTAATTAAAAATATTTTTACGTGTAGGTTTTAGTGAAGTGCATATTTATGTCATAAATATTTGACCCGAGATTGAAATTTCGGTGAAATTCGACTAAGCGTTTAAATTGAGCTTAATAAAATATTCTTGAATACTTGTCATTCTTTTCTTTTGGTTTAAATTTGGATCAACGGACTTAAGTTTAACTAATCAAGTTTTAAGTATAAATGGAAGTGATTGCGCAGTAAAGTACTACAATAGCTCTCACAATTGAATACATATTTAAAATATATTAAATTCACTTTTAAACTTAATGCCTGAAAGAATAAGACATTAAGAAACATACAAAGCTTTTCAATGAAAACAAGGAATATTTACTTATATGAATTTTATGTCAGTTATAAACTTCCTAATCCCAAATTGAACACACAGTTAAACTTAACTGTCTACAAAACGAAATATATTATGATGTAATATTTTTTGGGTCCATCCTTTTATTGTCAAAATTATATCTAAATAGTGTAACATTGTAATAGTAAGTTTCACTTAAGTTCACTTCACTTTTTTAATAAATACTTTTTATGTTTCTTTCTGAATAGAATTTTTCCATTTAGATCATAAATTTTTACAATAATTTTAAAGTCAGAAAATTGAGATGTCCAAATATTTCTTTAGTTATATCCAACTAACCATTTTCATCTATCATGCCATGAATTAAAGCTAAATTCCCCACTTCATTTGCAGACATATAACTCTATACAAAGATTGAACCTCTCCGATGTTTGCCTATAGAATGGTGTTTTGAGGAACTAGTTCAGAATTAGGTTACACTCATAAAGCTTCGACTATCATTTCCAAAAATAATTTTATTTATTGAATATGGCATAAATAAAAAATTCTACATTCCAAATTTCAAATTCCTGTAATTAAAAACTATTTTATAGTTACTGAATTTGGAAATGGAGACTTTATTTCTATCTATACTACCGTTATATATACAAGAAGCTTTACAGGCACCTTTGTTTCTGTTGAAAAATTTCCTCCTATAGATATAACACGGAAAAGCTATTACTACAGCGCACATCTTGTGATTCTCTCAATTATTTAATATTTCCCTTAGTTTTCGAAATGGCGCTCCTTTTCTTCTGCTACCAGGCTTATTTATTGCTAATTAGTATAGCAAACATTTCTGGTAAATCTTTTCATGTAGAATATTTTTAACAAAACTATTTTCATATAAAATAATATACAAAATCCTTATATCGTCTGAGAAGTTTAATTGAAATAAATACATCAATTGCATCAGAGGATTTTTTAAATCAGCAAATACATCGTTTTTTTTCTTTCCATGAGTTATTTATATTTGCTACATCACTATGATTAGTTTTGTTCGTAAACACTAAAAGTATAAGAAAAATGTTCTTCATTTGAGTTAGGGCTATTATATTAAGCTCGCTTAAAAGCATGGTCAAATGTCTGCTCAAAAATAAATAAAAGACGTATTGAAATGAAGAATAAATTTTAAAATAGCGGCAGAGTAGATGTAAAATATTTTTTTTTAATGGATTACCTTTCTAATTGAATATTTAATTAATTTTTAAACTTTGAAAAGTTGACATTTTTTCTCATTTAAATTACACCCAGTTCTTTAGGATATGTGAAACATCATATTTGCTAACATATTTGACTCTTTATACGTTAAAATAAATGTCCGTTTAATAATTTTTTCAGTGAATCCGTGTGTACATCGAGCATTCTTTTTAGTTTTATATTTTACAGTGGTTTTTCCCCTAAATATTCATCACAAATTTCTAATGAAATACTATTTCTGAGTTTCAAATCTAGACCTCATTTTGAAATATCTTTCGGATATTAAAGGATGCATTATCAAGCATCGAATTAAAGAATGGAATTTATTATGCTGGTGAATTTAAAGAAAAACGTTTGTAATCAAACTGGAATTTTTATGAGGTGTCAATTTTGAAATTCAAAACTACCAACGGAACAATTCATGTAAATAAATTATCTTTTCTTGATTCTTCTTTAAATGACTCTATAACATTTCAATATTAAACTCAAACAAACCTTTTATAATACTATTTAAGATATTTAATAAAAGAATATTATATTCTACATTGGGGGCAATGGTGATTCTAAAGTATTTTAAAGACAACTTTCTGGCAAGGTAAGAAACACAGAAAATAATCTCCCAACATTTTCCGAAAATTAATGACTGGATTGAAAGCTGTGAAACAGATCACAGGCTGATTTCATTTCAGCCAGTAAGGTGAAGCTTAATTATTTAGGTAAGATTTTCAAAAAGAGTCAGAAATAAAAACAAAATGGTAATTGTTTCCCAAAATACATAAATACGAGCAAATTTATGTCTCATGCATGAGAACATTAATGGCCTTACACATATTTTGAACTAGCCGCCTTTGGCGACCAGCTGGTTCGCCATGAGTAATGCATACTAAAATTTTCAATTAAATCACATATTCATTAGACTTGAAGTAATTCCAGGCATTGATTCGCCTGAAATTAAAATTTTCTTTACGGAGATGGACGGTAAGTACTAAAAGAACATGTTTTCCCAATAACATTCTTTAATTTTATAAATGAGTCAGTTTTAATTATTGATTTAGAAGACTGACTGATGGAGCAACTTTTTTTTAAAATATTAATAAAAATATTTTGTAAAATATGGCTCACAGAGCAAAGTATGAAGAAATCGAAAACTCATAAATGCATTGTTTGAATCAAGCTACATAAAATGTAATTATTTACTTCATTTAGATCAAATTAATAGTATTAAACAATATGTATGTCAATTAATAATATTTTACAAATTGGCCATTGGAAAGGAATTTGAATGCATATCCTGTATAAATTCAATCCTATATAAAAAAAGATAATTTAATGAATTAATGATTTAAATATTCCAAACGATAATAGAATCCTTTGCCTTGCATTTTTTTAAAGAAAATATCACATTGTATATTTCTTTTATTTTATCCAGTCACGTGCTAAAAGTTGCATTTCTTTAGATTTAATTTGCGATAATAGTTTTTTTTTAATTAGAACTTCCGTCATTGTTTTCTTTTATTTTATCCAGTCACGTGCTAAAAAAAACATGGTTAAAATATTTCTTTTAAAATTCGCTAAAAATAGAAGCTTAAGTTATACATTAAAACACTGATACCATTGGAAAGGTAATTTTTTAACCTTTAAATTGATGTAAAAATCATGCTTGGGCGATCATATTTTCGGAAGTTACTGCGGAAAAACGTCGAAATTTCGCTTAAATTTTAATTAATTCAAATTCTAATTAAAAATTCGAAAGAAAAAAAAAAGGGCTCCGAGGTGCACATTCCCGACCTCGGAAGGTATACATGTACCGAATTTGGTAGCTGTAGGTCCAACGGTCTGGCCTGTAGAGCGCCAACACACACACATTGAGCTTTATTATAAGTATAGATATATTTTAATGTATCATTTAAATTCTATGTGATCAACTGAATTTTTAATAAGAATATTATACTTAAAATCTGTCTTTTTGAAAAAAATTGACAACTGTCTTAAATTTTGTGAATTAGGAAATAAGAATATATATCAGTGCAAATCCTAAAATAATATGCATGTAATACAATTGAGGATTTTTATAACTCCCTAATATCAAATTTAAATTCTTACATGGTAAGATTAGACATTACATGTAAATTTCTGAATGGTACACTTAGATACCAGCAAATTTTAAATAACTGTTAGAAGAACTAATAGAAGTTTTATTTTTAACAATTATATTATAATAAATTATATTTAAATCATATAACCATTACATTAAAAATTTAAAATTAATGATATAATACATATTTTTAAATTTCAGAACATTTATATCCCAATATAAAGGTATAAATAAAAAAAATTAGCAATAAAAAAAGTCAAAATTTTGATAGAAATTCTACATTGTTACAGAGCATTTAGAAATATAATAAATCCTGTTTATTTATTTAAATATCCATTCTCGCAGTAATCACTCTACTTCTGAAAATGAGACTTTTCAATCTTTAAAAGATGATAGAATCCTTCTAAAAACTTAATTTTACTTTTAAAAAATGATGAATCTTTCCACTTGAACTATAATTTAATAGAAGCAAAAATTTTAAAGCCATTTAATATTGTTAAAAATGTAATTTTATTCCACAACACAAACCTACATATAAAAAGTATATATTACGAGCACCCACACGACATAGCTTAATAGTAACAAAATCCAAAAGGAAAATTTAAAGTTTTTATTTAAAATTGCTCAAATTTCAATTTCACGAGAAAAATCAATATAGTAGACAAAATGAAAGCACACTATTCTTGTAAACTTGCATACTTGACTCGTAAAACAACAGGCACAGAACTACAAGGAAGTAGGCCTTTTTCTGTGATGATAACAGAAATCAAATCAGAAGGTGTCACGTCATAAAGTATATTACAAGTCTGGAAAGATGGAAGTGATTGCCAATCTTCAATATTTCCTTTTTTATTGAGACAGGTTTTAATCAAATCTTCTGGTTTTCCAAGCTCATTGTGCACAAATGAATCTGACAAGGATCTGTCACAAAATTTATATGTCTCACAACAAACTAAAACAGGAACACTGTAAGATGAAGCCACCAATGCCAATTGCTTGCAACCTAATCGGGACATAACATATCCATTTAAAAGCAAAGCATGAGCGCCAATAAAAACTTTCGAAGCTTTTTTCATAACAGAACAAACTGAATCAATTGACTTATAAGCACACTGCAACCCATACTTAGAAAGAAGATGCAACATCTGAAGGCCTTCAAATTTGGGGCCTGAGTCAATGACAGTCACATGGAAGGACTTATTTTGATCATGAGCTTTACAAAGAACATCTTTGACAATAGACGAATAAGCATAAACAACTATGTTATCACCATCAACAATTTTTGCAGTAGCTGACATGCATATGGCTTCTTTAGCTAAAAGAATTTCTTCTTTGACGAAATTGTCAATAGAATTATAAAGCTTTTGTTTCGCTTCTTGATCACTACTATCTTTAGGAATACGATTAATCTGATGCTGCAAAAACCGCACAGCATTAGTTATACTAACAGAAAGAGGTCTGCAATGATTCAAAAAATTTAAATACATTTTCAACTTGGATTCTAAATCTCTGGAAAACTCCTTGTCTGGTGGTTTTTCATAATCTTTAATAACTTCTCTAAATGCTCCAAGAAATCCCACACATCGAGCATTAGATCCACAGATGGTACCTTTATTAAAATGAACACCTAATTCAATAATAGCAGGATGAATTTTCAAATTTGCATCACTCATCTGTTTTGCAGTTAGATCTTTGACTTGGGGGAGATGTGAAAAAATCTGCGATCCTCTAATTGTGCCTTTCTCTGGAGTAGATTTCGATGCACTTTTAGGTTTCGCAGCTTCTGTATTTTCAGCAACATTTTGCTTGACTTGAGGTGGAGGTTTTGAATTTTCAACAGGAGCTTTTTTCTGTACAGCTCCTTCAGGATGAGAAACATTTTTTTCATTATTTTTTGCTAATTTAGCAGCTCTTTGGGCTTCCTGTTTGGCTCGTCTTTCAGCTTTTAATTGTGCTTTAGTCAAAGTAGGCCCTTCAGAATTGACTGGTCCATCTTTTGTTGGACCAGCAGGATCATTAGAATTGGCCTCCTTCTTTATCAACTCATTCACTTTTTGCAAACCTTGTTCCATGGTCATACTACTTGTTTTATCAGAGGATGTCTTATTTTGATCAGATGAAACTGGAAATATACTAATTGAAGGTTCTGTCGGAATTTTTGGAGCCGACACAATAACTCCTTTAGATTCTTCTATTCTGTCTTTGTTCCTAATTAATACAGTTGAATTATTATTCACTGTTGACACTGCTTCAGAGTTTACAGGCACTTTATTATCATTAGCAAAGCCTTCGTGACTGACAACTAAAACACAAGAATCACCGGTTGCAGGCAATTTAACATATGTAGGCGCTTTATATGAAGCATCAACAGATTCTGGATTTGGTTCTTCTGTAGGTAAGTTACTATCTGCAGTAGTATTCTTTTTCTTCTTCTTCTTCCTCTTTTTTTTCTTAGAAGTAGAGCTAGCCGCTATTTCAGGTTCCTGGTCTTTTTTATCTTCACCAGGTAAATTTTCCTTCTCAGACTCTACAGGTTCTTTTTCTTTAACAGGCACTGCTTTAGAAAGAGTGACACTAATTTCAGGATGGTTCACTAATTCTATACGGTCTTTATCGAATTTGAAAAAATTAGTTTGAGAATTATCTTCACTGGTCTTTGGTTCTTCTATCACTTCTGTAGATGCTTGTTTAGATTTTTTCTTCTTTTTCTTCTTCTTCTTGGATGTAGCACTAATATCTGTATTATTCACAACACCATCATGGGTCATAGTAACTTCAACATCATTGAATTTTGTTGTCATACCAACTTTGTTGGGCAATACTTCATTGATGCTAACTGCACCATTTTCAGATTCATTTTGAGAAATTTTATTTTCTGATGGAGGAGGAGAAGGAAGGGTTTCTTCTACAACTGGTTTCTTTCCAGATTTCTTCTTCTTTTTCTTGTTCTTCTTTTTCACTTCAGGTTCAGACATAACAGTCTGTTAGTAAAAATGAGACAAACACCAGCTTCTAAAAAGAAAAACTGCTCAGTTAATAATAATAAAACCAAAAAAATTACACATGAATTTCATTTTTTAAACAAATACTCATATCAATTTAAAAAACAGATAAAATGTATTTAGATAACTCATTAATTTATTGCTGATGAATTAAGATAACTTCTATAATAATTCAATAAATTAATATTTCCTTTATATCAGATTATCTTTTACCAAATTAAAATGAATTGACAATGTAGAATGTAATTCATACATATGAAGAATTATTAATTTTAAAAAGCCTCAGCAATCAATTATTGAAAAATATAAAACATATAATTGTTCCAACAAAGGCTTATATCCATATTAATAAGTTTTATATACATAAATGTTAATTATTTATACATAATTTTTTTAACAAGTGTCTGAATATACTTCTCAATACTCCCAATCTTAAACACATAAATTCTCATGCCTTCCCCCCCATTTTTTTAGGAGTGAAATAAAAGTAACACTGTAAATTCAATATAAAATCATGCAATAGTAACACTAAGAAAATTAATAATGCTTTACTTTATAATTATTATCATTTTACTTTATAATCATAAAAACATTAGTCTTCAAAAAATTGTAATATTATATTAAACATCTTCCAAAAATGAAAATATTTATCTTACTGTTTCCCTACATTCAAATAATAAACACAGAAAGCTCGAATCTCTTTTCTATTAAAATATAAATGTTAAATTGTAGGAAAATGCTTTCATTAATGTATGAATGAATCCTTTTATTAAAAGGAAAATGTTGAGAAAACAAAATTGCAGATGAAAAAACACACTGGACAAAAGAATTGCAAGGAATGATACAAAATAAAACCTAAGCACAAATTTCTTGAATAATGGCGTGACCTCGAGGGTCACGATAATAGTAGGCTTCATGCTCCTCCTGCATATATGTATGCATATATCCAAATTCATAATCCATCTGAAACAAATCTATATACTTCTTTACTATATTATTATTAAATACATCTCATAACAAAGCAATGCTACCTCATTTCTAATAGATGATTCCAATCTTTCAAAATTATAAATCAGTATTACTTGTGGCTGAATTCTGTACACAAAACATTACATATTTTAATTCCTCCAAAGAGAAAACCTCTACTTTTTATAAAGTAATTATTGCACTTTTATTGCCATCCAAAAGTCAAATGCTTGGTATCTGAAGATTTTTTTTAATAACATCCTTATGGGATATCAAAAGATTCTTTTCAAAAAAAAGAAATTATAAATTTCTTCTGAAAACATAGGATGTGTTTAGTAATTGTATAGTTAAAGTAAATTGAATAATTAGTTTACATTAAATATCAAGAATTACTTCTCAATATAAGCCTGATATTAAAAAGGGCATTTACATGAAAATGTACAAAACAACACTGGTAAGTATAAAAGAAGACGTTATTCAAAGTATACAGTATAAGCTGGAGCACAACAATCCCATTTATTAACGAGCTGAAGGATTCCTTGTTCTCAGAATTTCCATGGCTGTGAAGAGATCAGTCCTTCATAGTTTGCCATCCGAGATGAAGCACTTCCCTTTCATGTGTTTTTTCAGGGGACCTAACACATGAAAATTGCAGCATGACATGCCCAAGCTGTAGGGCGGATAGTCAAGCTGCTCTCACTTGAACTTGGCCAGTTCCGCGTGTCACCCTAGAGACACGAGGATGTGCATCATCGTGGAACAGAATCAATCCTCCATAAGTAGGCTTGGTCTTTTATTCTTGATGGAACTGCAAAGTCTTCAAAAGTGTCTTATATTGCACATTAGAGTTAATGGTTCTTCTGTGCTCGAGGAATTCCCCAAATTCCCCTGCCACGTTAGAGACATATAAACGAAAGATGCTATTTCAAAGATGCTCTCTGCTATTTGAAGTTTACAAAGAAAGTGAATTTTATAAAAAATATTATTGAACTAATTATCTACACTATACACTGTCTTTATAAATTCTAAGTTAAATAATGCCCCAGATTTACAAGAAACATCACAAATTACATGCGGTTTAGAATTTAAGTAGAATTTTCTTTAGTCTAAATATTTTTAGAAGATTAATTTTGTTATAAATGTATTTAATGGATCTTTGGCATCATTTCTGCATTAAACATCTATTCTGAGGATTTTATAAAATGGGCTCTTTTTTTAATATATTTTTTTGTGCTCCAATATTTAAAGATTTACAATTAAAAAATAATGTTAAGATATTCAATTTTTAAAATGCCATAATATTTTTCCAAAATGTAAGGTGCGTTTAGGTATCCATTAAAGTAGATTTTATTCAATTTTTAAAATGCTGTAATATTTTTCCAAAATGTAAGGTGCGTTTAGGAATCCATTAAAGTAGATTTTATTTTTAAATGGCAATTTTTTAAAAATCATAAAGAAGATAGCATTCTGTAATAAGCATTATTATGTTCATCAAGGTAATGAGCAATACAATCTGGAGTGCAAGCAAAAGATAAAGCAATATATGGAACAGCCAAAACTCCAAAACAGAAATATTATTATTCTAACTAATGGGTGTTTCATTTCTGAAGACCATCTGTAAGGAAAAGAATACCTGTCTTTTTCTTACATTAATTTTCAATTAATAGTTCCATTTATTTTGACTTATTTCTGCAAGTGCATTTGAGAAACAATCATTTGAAAAATAAGATCCATCAATTATGAATGGAGAAAACTGCATATAATATCAATAATGCTTTTAAAAAATTAACAAAAGAAAATACAAGTAAGATAGTTTTCACATTTACACAGAGAAGCAAAGTTTTAGTAATAGAAGCTGTTATGAAAAGCAGACAATATTAATCTCGCAACTTTTTTTATTCATTGTGAAACTTTTAAACAAGTAAATTTGGCTCGAATTTTCTAAAGTCATGTGGAATGAATTATTAAATCTTCTGTTAGCACAATAAAGTGGGGAAAAAAAGAGAATTATTTCCAAAATCCTTCGGATTTTTATTTAGGTGAAATGGAAAAAGCAATACAAAATATTGCTTTTTTAAGAAAAAGAACCGAAAGCGTAGACATACACCCACATTTAACACAAATCTTACCTCTCCATTATTCTTTTCATATAAACTGATCATCACAATGAATGGCAATAATTCCAAGAGTTTTCCTAAAAACGCAAAGAATATTTTTATATTTCTTGACTATAATAAAAGCTATCTGCTCCCACAGCTTTGGTCAGAAAATGCATCCAGGCATATGAGAGTTAACAGAAGAAAAAAACAATGAAATTAAAACTTTTTTAATGATAAAACCATTGAGGGACACAATTTGTTTTTCAAGCTTGGCTTACATTTTTGCTGAACTGATTCATTTCAATTCAAAAGAATTTAATTATATTTAATGTCTTACTGGTTAAATTGTAATGTTCTTTACCATCTATGGGCAATTTTAAAATTGCTTTAATAACAAAAACTAAAAGTATTATTACCTAAGATTATGAAAATAAAGATTTTACAAGTATAGTTAGTCCTAAAAGTAAACAATTTTCAAATCTTAAAATTTTATATTTTCCTCCTATAAAAAGAAAATTAAACTAACATTCTGGATTGTTATGTTTTGTATAAAATTACAAGAATTAATACATTTAATAATATTTTTTTATTAATAAGACATCAGACAAAAGCCTGTTAAATTTTAGCAATGAAAGTTGGAATAAATAAAATAGTACTGCAAATCTTTCTAATAGAAAATATACGTTTCATTTGGCAATTCTCGAACTGAAATAAATTTTACAAATTCAAGTTGAAAAAGATATTTTAAAGTTTCCTATAAGACTTTTGCATCATCTTGTACATTAATGCATTACAATATAGGCCTTATGTAGTTCTAAAGGAATGCATAACAGTATAACAAGCTCATTAACTTCAGAATTAAAGATTTCATTTTATAACATTATATATATATTATTTATAGATCAATGGGTAAAGTTTGTGACAAAAAAAAGGGAGGGAAGTTTTTTGTTCTGTGCTCATTATCATGAATATTTAAATCTCATACAATAATAGATGAATATACCTTTAAACATTTGCAAATGATTAATTAATTTTGATTTAATTTCTAGTGTTTTTATTAGTATATATATTTGTTATTCCACTTTGTCGTTAACAGAAGGCTCACAGTCAGCAAATCAAAAGGCATGAGTTTCTTTGAAATTAAACAAGCAGTTTTTGTTACTTTGAAGAGTTTGAATAGTCATTCCTAGAGGATTTCTTTAAATATTATGTTTTAAGCCAAAAAATCTGTGGCAAAAAACACATTAAAATGAGATACTTTTAAGAAGGAGCTGTTGTTTAAGAGTTTTAATGCATCTATGATTTAATTTTGTCATATTTTTCCTGTTAAACTAAAAATTCAACTATAAATATTATTAAAAATATACTAGATAGATTTCACAATATTTAAAATAAAAATTCATGCTTGTCAAATATCTGAATTCTGCTTGAATTTCCAAGATATTAAAACAATGCAAAAGTCAATGTCATAGTTAAATCTTTCACCTAAGTTTTTATTGTTTCTTCTATATGAGTATGTTGAATAAACCTAGTTTCTGTATACAAAAAGTGTACTAATCTTGAGACCTTCAATGAATATCTTTGCAGCCGGTAAACATAATCATACGTAACAAGTTTAGGAAAAGTTATTAGCTAAGAGCTAAAATTCGTAAGTAAATCAAATTCAAGGACATATAAAAGCATCAAAAATACTTGTAAAACATATTTAAGCTTTGGAATTCAATTAGAAATAAGGTTTGAAGATTTTAAATTTTGGAAAAAATATTCATCAATTTTCCCACAGATATGAAATAATTGCTTAAACATATGAAAATGGAAGTAACCGAGATTCAAATCTGAAATTTAAAATTATTTTGGTATGGCTAAACTTTAGAAAATATGCCAAATTTTGAAAACAGTCAAAAATCTGTATCTGTAATTAATTCCTTTTTAAGTGCTCACCAATAATAAAAACTATTTTCACTTTTAATAGAAAATAGATTAGATTCAGAATTACTAACATTAACTCTTGAATTATTTTTAAAATTATTTATTGTGAATAAAATATTTCTTGATGTAGGGGTGATAATAACAGAGAAGAGTCCAAGTATCAGAAAGAAATAATTGATTTTATTTCTGTCCTCATTCTCTTTTACAGACTGTATTTTATATTTTTACAAAAGTGCTATATAATTGTGTGTGTCATATAAACTTGGATTTTATTTATTTATTTCAGCCCAAGCTAATATCTGAATTTAATGTCTTTGAAAAACAGCTAAGTAAGATTAATGTTGCTAAAAATGATTAATAAAGATGGACCAAATGCTATTAAAACAATTTTGAAATACAATTAATAGCAATATGAAGTCTTAAAATCTGTAATAGTTTCCATTAGAAAGGGATGATATAGCAGGTAAACAATTTCAATTGGAATAGTCGCAACTTATTACAAGCCGTTTTTTCTTTTAAACTGTTTGCTCATTTAAATACAGTTCAATTTTTTAAATAGAAATAAAATAAAGTTCATTACTTATAAAAATCTTTTGCTAAAAAAAGTTAAATATAAGAAATTCAAATAATTACAAAATGTTTTTCTTTAAATAATAGTATTTATGTTTGTACCTATGTTGTTTCCCAATTATCTGGCATTATAAGTCTACAAGTTATTTAATGCAGATTCTACCATTTTAGAGTATAATTATGGTGACACTCCACAGTTAAATCATGGAGGACAAAAAATTAAACATTATTGATATTTTCAAATGTAAGTAATATTTTAAAATGACCTGATTAAATAGAGTCAAATGTTAAATATTCCCTAAAAAAACTTAAACAACATTGAACATTAAGATTCAACCTATACATAAAATAAAAATAATAAATATTTATATCTGGTGATGATCTCAATTATGCTTTGTATCATCACTTGCCCTTTTCCTGATTTATGATAAGACGAAAAGAGAAATAGTTATTGAAATCAAGTTAACAACTTCGATTACTCTTCAAACTTATCTTCCCCACTTTTTAATTATAACAATTTAAACATATGTAATAACCAGAAGTATAGTGTTCTAACAATTTTTAATACAATTAATATACAATAATTATAAAAAAGCAGGTTGTAAAAGATTAATATTGCCGCAGGGGAATCAGCATATGTTACAAATTGATCTAGAATGGATCATTACTAGACGACATCCAGAACGAAATAGAACACGTAAACTATAGAACTAAATCATTAAGACGTTTAAACTGCAAAATGAGATTACAACATTAATAATTTTTAACAGAAAGGTGAGAAATATTTAAAAATACATACTTTACTGTTCAAAGATATTAATCACCTCTAGGTGATGAAAAATTGGAGAAATTATTGTCTGGACCCTGATATCAAATCAAAAGAAAAGTTAAATTCTTAATTACACGCCTTCAACTATTATGGAAAAAAAATGATGAAATTTATTCAAGCAACATGCTTCTCAAACAGGAACGAGGAAAATGGGAGGAAAGGTGTACCCCAGCTCCTCAGGAATGTGTACCAAAATTCACTTTTTCTTATTGACCAATCCCGGCTCGCGAATGTACCCCGCTACATGTGATTGGCTATCGTGCAAACGTAATGGATTGTGTTTGTTTACATTTCGGATATAAGCAATGAACATATATCAGAACTACTCTGATTAATCTTTAAATTATTGTCATACCACGTTTAAAATAATGGTTTGAATTTACACAAAAATATAAAAGAATTTCGTAGCAAGTGTTGATATATGTAGGATAGTAATCATAAAAATATAGTTCTTTTTATCACGTAGATAATGTTAATCTATTTACAATTACTTACAAATTTTAGTAACATGTGGGATGATTATGATTTAAAGTACATTTGTACCAATAGGTATTAAATTTTGATAAAGGATTTTTTGAATTTATTTAAAATATTTTATTTTTTTAGTGATTTTTTTCATGTGAAACATGCAAAGAATGCTTTTTATTAATATCATGTTTTCACAAGTATTGAGTGATCATTTTTGATAATGATCTTCATATTTAACTATCAGAACTTTATTGCTGAAAATATCCATATTTCCTCGATTTTACTTTCATCTCTTTACCCTTTTTTTGACCCTTGTTTCAATAACACTTAATTCCCTTAAGTCTAACTAATTGTTGACATTCTTGTTAAATACTAATTTTACCTAATTGCTGCATGACAAGACTTAATAAGCATTACCCGTTTTTTCAAAATTATTTATTTATTTTGAATTCAAATGAAATATGTAGGGGAAAAAATACTCATATATTGAACACATTCAAAGCGAAAACTTTGATTTTAAAAATAAAAAATCAAGACTTTTTTTTTACTTTTTAAAATCAACTACATAGACTCAGACATTGATTTCTATTATACAGCAATTGCAGCAGAATTAGTCAAGCAAATGTCTTTCCCAAACTTTAATGGCAAGACAATTTCTGCAATTCTTAATAGCAATTCTTTCAGTATAAATTATCAAGATCAAGCAACTCATATACATGTGAATTTACATTGAAATATTTCAATACCATCTGCTTTTACTTTATTTAATATTAAAATTTTAAAATATTTCCAAATTTCAGTAAAAGGCATATTTCAAATAACATGTCTTTATTTTATTCAATATTTTGCATTATATATATAATGCAATTTTAAATAGTCATTTTATATTTCTTCAAAAGCAAAATTTTTCAACATATTTTTCTTTTTTTCTCCCATTTGGTTTGAATTAGTGATTTCAATAATTTGTGTATCCAATACAAAAAATTTCATTTTCCATGAAGGTAAAATATGCCAATAAATAGAATACTTTTTTTCTTGTGAACATGAATATTTTGAAATCCTTTTATAGAGAGCTTTATACAGATGTATGAGGCCTCATATAATGCACTTTGAAATTTAATACAATGATTTAATCGTTAAAGATGCATAAATTATCATTGTAAAGTATTAAAATGCATACATGTAACATTTTTTTTAAAGGATTGAGAATTATGTATATTTAAAGTAAACTATACTATAGTTTCATACAAGCATATCAAATAGTACTCTGTTCCTAGTTATTTGTTTTAAATATAAGTAATTAAATACAGCATTCAGCAACTGTTTTTGTTGATTATTATTTCCATATCAAATGAACGTTTTAAAATTTTAGTTCTTAAAATATCTCTAGTTTTATCTAAATCTTGTCCTAGTTTTATATTAATCTTCAGTTTCTAAATCTTTACATTGCATTGTAATTTCATCTCTATACATACTACAGTGAAGCAAAAAAGAGTAATATTTGATTTTCAATTTACTTAGGGTGCATAGCGTCATGGAAAGAGCTTAAATTTGAAAAGCACCATTTTAAGCACCTTAAAAGTGCTTAATTTTGAGAAAAGGTCCTTAAAAAGGGCTTAGTTTTCTCGCGAAAACGAAGAAAGCATCCCCTCCCCCTGCAAACTGAATATGAAAAACTTTTGTTTGCTTGAATGTAATTTTTAAAAATAATTTTTGAGAAATTAGTTTTGGATACCAAAAAAATATATAAGAAAGATTTTTTATTATAATTTAATTCAAAATGATATCGTTCTCCGTTTCGGTCGTTCCGAATTTCGTTATTCTCCGAATCATAGAATCACACTGTTCTGCAGCTGTTAAAATTGTAATAAGAGAAAGGGGGAATGCTTCCTTTGCTTATATTTATACTTTAACAAAATTTTAGACTGTTTATGGAATGAAATTCTTCATTTGATAAGTTTCGTTAAATTTTAATACAATGCCATATTTGTCTAGCTCTGGCGCTTTTTTTTAAATGCTTCAATAGGCATTTTTACTTTCTCAACAGAAAATGTAGAGAAATTATTATAAGCGTCAAAATAATTCGAAATTGAGAATTTATGAATCTCTACGTTTCATACCTCTTTGAGTTTGAAAACAAATTTTCGAAAAATATCTGTCAGAGATAAAGATGAAAGAAAATTGATAAATAAATAAAAATAAAAACCCCGCTTTGAGCTAGATAGATGAAATTTGGTAAACGGTCTTCACATCAAACCTGTATATTTCCATCACATTTTCAGCAACATCCGTTTAGAGGGCATCTGTTTGTTTTTCTGACTCTTAGAATATAAATTAACAGAATAAGTACAAACCGAAGAGAGCAAGATAGTTAAAGTTTAGTGCACAGATTCAGTATCTATTGCATAAACATCTGTCAAATTTTGAGTCAAATTCAACAAGGCATTCGACACATATCCGTCTTTACTTTCTGAAATATGTTAATGCAATAACTCATAAATATAGCAAATTTGGTATGTAATATAATGATTATAAATGTTGTTCTGAGTCAAATTTGTTCTTAAATCAATTGGAAAGGACGCGCCTAAAATCGAAATTTGCTATTCCGATACTTTTAAGCGTATGCTGGAAATTAATCCTAAAATATTTGCCAATATATATATATATATATATATATATATATATATATATATATATATATATAGTAAGAATTTTGGCTTATAGATTAAAAAGCATGTTTTCATTAAATTTCAGTTACGTTAAACGTTGAAAAAAGACCTTTACTGCACTTCAGTAACAAGAAACGATAATAAACCACCCTAACCATGTTGGATTTTAATTGCTTATATAAAAATCGAATACAAAATTTGTGGTCATGCTGAGTTTCTACATCTTTATGGCATATTCAGAAATGATGTAACTATCGGATATTTTATTTTTATTTTAAGAAATATTGAATAGCTCACTTATCTTTATTGTTAATCGTATGAAATTGACTTAATTTCTTTCTTCTCATTTTTATGATCATTTCTATTCTTTTGACTAATCCAAAAAGGTATAATTTTACTAGAGAAGATTTTGTACGAATACAGAAATAAATATCAAAATTTAGGAAACTAATATTTAAAATTAATTTGTAAGAATTTTTTAAATAAAAATTATGCATTATTATAAAATTTCATATTTACAATATAATATGTATTATATTTAGAAATATATTTATATGATTATATTTAGAAAATACGCATTTTACGTATGCATATTTTTACAAAGGTGCTTCAATTTTAGGGCTAAAGTGCTTAAAAGACTTACTTTTTTGCAGAAGTTTACCACTACACACCCCGTACTATTATGATAAAATTTGTTTTTAAATTACAATAGTTTTCTGCCAAATGAGATACCGAAATTCTTTCTCTTGAAACAGCAAACAATAAATGCGTTGTTATTTCATTTTCTGGAAATATTTAATTTAAGCAATATTAATAAATAAATATGTTGTAAATAATTCTGGTTCATCGTAAACTGATTTTATGGAAATATATCCGATATCATTTATTCAAAAAACAAATACTTTAAACTAGGGAAATAGTTGGAGTTATTCCCATGAAATTGCTGATTTTAATGAGTAATTGATATGCTATTCATATACTACAGTTTTAAATTTATTTTGCATTCAAAACATTTCAACCCCCTCCCCCCAAAAAGAAGAAAAAAGAAATTTGTTCTACCTGCCTGTATGCCTCTACAGGCCCCTCAGCGGCTCACCTACTATAAGTGAGTACGGGTGTCCCGAAACCGAGGTACCCAGGGATCTTTACTCAATTTATGTTTACTCTCCTCTACGCCTCCTGCTTTCTGCTTAATACTTCTATCTCTCTAGGGTAGGCGAGGGAGCTCTCCATGAGAAGCTGCCGCCGCTCTGTTTACTTCCTGCTTCTCATGGACAGCAAATACTCCCACATGTTTGCCGTGCTTGGCGACCCATTAGACGAGTGGTGCACTGCTGTCCCCAGTTTATCAATCGGCTGGTAACTAGTCACCTGAGTGGTTAGTCTGCTAGGGATCAATTGAAAGGGTCATTCTTTGGGGCTTGGAGTTAAGGGTGGTCAACTTTCCTGGAGGTGATCCTGAGAGTATAGATTCCGGCTAGCACTAAGGCAAGTGCCGAGGCTGGGAAATTCCAGAGCCGGTTACTGCCTTCCCTTGTTGGGCTCCGTGGTGGATGGTGCTGTCGGGACCAGAATTACTCTTATCTTTTGTATGGGTAAAGCTAAGAAATTTCCCTTCAGTGGGCGTCAAAGTGAACAAAAAATTTTGCACGAGAGTTTTGATACTTTTTTCATTGTTAAACGAAAATCTTCATCTAACGAGACATTCCATACAGTTTAACCATTTTTAGTAGAAAAAGCCATGTCTGAAAATCTCGGGGAAGTGCATTCAATGCGGAAACTTCGTTCTGGCGACTTGCTTGTCGAAGTCAATACTCGAAAGCAAGCCCAGACTATATTGGAAATAAATAATTTTGGTTCTATTCCTGTTACCGTCAGTGCACATAACTTTTCTAGAGGAGTTATTTCGTGTGGCGAATTGTTTCATACACCAATAGAGGAAATCACTGAAAAACTTCAAAGCCAAGGAGTAACTAATGTCCGGCGTATTACTATATGAAAAGGCGGACAAGTTCTTGACACTAAGCATTTAGTGCTCACATTTCATGCCTCCTGAATACCAGATTCTGTAAAAGTAATTTCCAATTTCTACATGAAATTGGATGTCCGCCATTACATTCCGAATCCCCTAAGGTGTTTTAAATGCCAACGTTTAGGTCATTCTAAAGCTTACTGCCGCGGGACTCTTACTTGTGCCCGTTGGGCGGGAGTGGACCATGATAGTTCTGCTTGTACTGCGGTTGAAAAGTGCTAAAATTGCCAAGATCTTCATGCTTCCTTTTCTCGTACGTGTCCCTCTTGGATATTTGAAAAGGAAGTCATCTCTGAAAAAGTTATGAAGCAAATAAATTACGCAGAAAAAAGCGAAATGTCAAAGCCCGTTCAACGGCACCTGGAATTAGATATGCCAGCGCGGTGCAGAAAATGGTTCAAGTAAAAAGTACTCAAGTGACCCCTGTTGTCTTACCTTCAGTTTCTGTTGCATTTCAAGCCTCATATATTCCTTCTGAAACTTGCTCTAAACTTTCTGAAGTCTTTCTAAATTCGTTTTCAAATAACGCTGCTAAAAAACTAAGTTTATCTAAATCTAGTTCCCCAGATTGTTCTGATCAACCGGACTTTTCTACATTTAAGACTGTTCAAAACAGGAAAGAACTGAAAAAAGATTCTAAACTTAATAGAAGTTATTTGCCCAAAAGTATGGACAAAGCATCAAAATTTCATAAAACTGTACATAGTGCAGTAGCATCCAAACTCAATTCAGATAATAAGAGCAGTTCTAAGTTTTGGAAAACGTGCCCCCAACAAATTTCAAACACTGTTTCGAAAGAGGCCAGCCCGTCCTCTAAATCCCTAAAGAATGAAATCCCAGTTACTGATGAAAATATCTCTCATGTTCCTAATATTCCTAATGATAAAGCTGAAGTTTTGGAAACGGATGAGGGAACGAGTACTTCGAGTGCTCCGGAAGACATTCTTGAATACAACATTAGTGAGGAGTTAGAGGAGACATCTTCAGATGTCAGTACACCCACTCCCCCTACTCCTAAAACAACAAAACAAAAACTTAAATATATTATTCCGACGAAGTATAAAAATGTTTAATTTTTGCTTGTCTGTTCCTACTATGTTTTCACCTTTTATTGTAACAAATTGCTACTTAATGTTCGAAATATAAAGTTCTTTGCCATCTTTGCAAATTTTAGTCTTTGCATTTTAATCTTCGGGAAAAAAATAACTCTCGTTTTAAATGTTTCTTCATATTTGTCTGTAGTTTTATTTGCTTGGATTCTGAATTTTACTTCAGTGTTAATGAAAATTTTTAACTTTTACATTCGTGTTTTTACATCAATTACTGTAACTTTAAAATTCAATTGCATTACAACTTCAAGTTTTATATAATACCATAACGGTCTATAATACTAAAACGGTATATAATACTATATAATACTAAAACGGTCTTCGAATGCCTATTAAACCCACAAAGGGTCGTCTCTCTTTTACTCTCCTTAAAAATATCTATATAAATAGTTTTTAAAATAAAATTTCCTCAATCTAAAATAGTAAAAATTTTTATTGCAGATCACTTTCTTAAGTTTGGTATATCGCATTAGCAAATTAAATTTTCGAAGAATTCGGCCCAACATAAGTTTTAAAAGTGGAATTTTTTAAAGACAAACTAAATAATATTTAATTACAGATTTGATATATTTATTTTAAATTATTAAGCAGTTATTTTAATTATGGAACAACAAAATATAAAACTTAAGATAGAACATTGCTCAAAAATAAATAACGAATTGCTAGAATAATGTTCTAAAATTAATATCATAAATAATAAATATAATTAATTTTGTGTGGCTTTTGTGCACTAAGCAACAGTACAAAATTAAACTAATGGAAATACAAAAAAAAAAAAAAAAAAAAAAAAAATCTAGAGGGTATTAAGTAGTTGTTTATTTAATAAAAATGTCATAGGCACTGCAGAATAAATAGTATTCAGACAATCAACATATATTCTGCTGAAGGCATTTTTCATTAAAATGAGCTTTTTTTTAACACAAATAAAAGCAATGCAAGTAACATAAATCACCATGTGATTGACTTCTTAAAAATAAAAATTGCTCAATATTTCAATGACAAGCTGTTTCTTTCATCATTTAGATAAAAACAGTTTGTTATTAATATTAGGTTGATATAAATTACTTGCATAAAAAAAATTCATTCAATTCTTAATTACTCAGATTCGTTATGCATTTAAAAAAAACTTGTAAATACTATAATGAAAATACAAAATCTGCCTCATTTCTTAAAAATGAAAATGAGTTTTTCAAATTTAATTGTATAGAGTTATCCATATCCAATATATTTAATTCACATATACACAAAGTGAATGTATTAAGACAGGCTTCAAATTAAATTTGGTCAGGAAAAACTAGTCTGAAAATAGTGTTTACATATTATGAGAGACTTCCTTTTTTTTCTTTAGAATTTTAAAAGTTTAATTAATTTTATTTCAATAAATATGGTACTCATTCTTTCTTACATTTATATTAACTATGTAAAGAGAAATCATTTAACAAATAAAAGAGAAATTATTAAAAATCTGCGATTTACAAAAAGTAATAATGTAGCATATTCTTATGGTTTTGTTTCACTTCCGTGAGAAGATTTAACACAAAGAAAAAATCAATCTCAGCAATACCTTTGTGCAGTTTTTTTAGTGATGAAATATCCAGACAATGAATAGATAATATAACATAAACTTCTATATATATTTTAACCATCTGCAAGAAAATTTTTATTCAGATATCTACGCCCCCCCCCAACAATAATGTGCACTAAACAAATGAAATACAATTCTTTTCATATTCTCCATTTTCATTTTTATATACATTACAGCAACAGTATCGAAAATGCTCCATTTCTTAGCTGTCACTTACTGCTTTATTTCTTGAATGGATTTATCCTGATGCTAGATTTTTTTTCATAAAGGAACTTCCTAAAAGTTAAAAGCTTAAAAAGAAAGCCAGAAATTTCTGGACAATCTTTCCAGCTAAACCATTGGGAATTTGTTCCTTTATTTTAAAGCAGGAGAAAATAAATAAATTGTAATATATACAACATAACTTGCAATGTAAAAAGTAATTTTTTTTAAAAATAAAGATATATATTATTTTGGTAATGAGAATGCAAATTCAAATTACATTTACTGAATGACAAACAACATTTAATAAATAAACCCATTAATATGAGACAAGAACAACTTAGTGTAACACAATATATTTATATTAAAAGTCATTTTTAGTATATTGCTTCCATCATAAGCTTTTTTTCCCTCCTGTTTTGAATATATGATTAACTTAATTTTTGAATTTAATCACTAACCTTTTCTTGATACCTTCAAAGGTGCTCCATTTCCAAAATTATTTATTTTCACTGAGATTAGCAATCATAATTTGCATTAAATCTTCTGAGAAACTAATAATAAAAGAATTTCCTAAAAGTTAAACTTAAGAGAAAGCTAAAAAATATTTAGACAATCACTTAAAATTAACCATTGGGAATTATTTGTTTAAGGTGATTAAATTTAGAAGGAATAATTCCCATTAAGTAAGATTAGCAATTAATCAAATTATTTTTACACTAATATCAAAATTAAAATTTTTATAACAAAAGACTTAAAATTTTAAGTGTTTAGTAATCTGCTCAAACATTAGGGCTCTAAATGAAAGTATGTCAAAATCCTGAGTTAAAGAAAATTTATTCAATTTTTGATGTGCATAAAAACTTATATAGACTCCACAATTAAAATCATCAGTTTGTTTTATGTGAGAAGGAAAAACTATCTGCCAGTGACTTTCTGAATTAAGCAATTTATTTAAAATCCCAGACCACTTCCTAATCAAAACTGCAGTATTATTATCTGGTCTGCCACCAAGTGGATCAAAATATTCAAATATTTTAAGTTTAATATTAACAATAATCAGAGTCCAATGGCAATTTAAATTGATAGGAATAATTAATAAATCTAGATTTGGTAACTCTTGAATCCAAGAAAATTTAAGAATATCCTTCTGATTAAAAATTAAAACTGACTGCAGGGATTCTACTGCTTTACAATTTTTGAATTTCTCAGTTAACAGGAATAGAAAGGCATCAATAACAGAATCATAAATCCAACCTTTTTTAAAGCTTGGTGACACAGATTTTAGATAATTTTCTTCTTCCAGAGTAACAAAAGGATCTAAAGATTTCAATACATAAAAAGAAAGATTGATATTATTAATAGTTGCTATTGTTGCAGTAGGATTATCTACATTCATCTTATTAAATTTATTGAATATATTAAGACTAGTACATACAGATTTTTCTCTAACAGCATAAGCTTTTAAAGGTGTAATTTCTTTTTTATGATCATCAGGATCATTACTACTTTTTTCATCACAACTAAAACATTTAGATATTTCACCGGTAGGATAAGATTGTAATGGTGTAATCGGCTCTATAATACTGTTTGGTTCATCAATATTACTTTCATTTAATCTTTGTCGTTTCCCTCTTTTTTCACGAAATGATTGTTTCCTCTTATGTCTTTGAGAAGTTTTAAAAAATTTAATCTGCGGAGGAATTTTTTGATTGGGAGCAACATACACTTGAGGCGTGACAGGAGCAAGATCATTTTTATGATTGACAACTCCACGCATACCAGATACTAAAGTATTTAAACAATTTACTACATTAGTTAGCATAGTTTCCTGAATACGAGGAATTTTAATTAATTCCAAAATCTCAGAGCATAGTTTTTTACATTCAGCTTCTTTTGTGTTAAAACATTCAGACGAAACACTATCTTTCAATTCCGAATTTAAGATTTGAGGGTCAATTCCTTGTACATTTCTTTCATTTTGAACAGCATAAAAATCATCTGTTATACATGTTTTTATTTCAGAATATAATAAATGTACTTTATGAATATGCTTGCAAAGATTACTATTGTCATCACAAGAATAAGCATACAAATGACTACATAGTACTGCACAGTTAATATCGGCACATTTAAAACAGCAATGATCTAATAAAAGACAAACATCTGTAATTTTTTTAACTGAGTATACTATTCCCTTTTTTGTCTGCGAATTTACTAACCATTGATCATCATGTTTAACTATGTCATTATTGGGAATTTTCACTCCCATTTCATGCTTTTCTTTAATAGTTTTATTGAATTTTGAATTTAATGGAACATTATTTGCAACATTAGAAGAATACTTTAAAAACCTATCTGTTTCCATCTTTAAAAGAGTTGAAATTAGCTCATCTATGCGCCTATTGAATTTACGTTCAAAATATACAGTTTTTAATTGATTGTGAAATGATTCACAATAATTATTTGTATTGGTATCACCATGTGGAAACTGCCTATAGCAGGTAGCCCATAACTCTTTTCTAGCAGAATAGTTTTTAAAAAAATAATCAATAAAATTTTTGCATTCATTTAAATATTTGCTAATGAAAATTGAGACTTTATTTTCAAAATCCTCTAATGACTTTTCATGCATTATATTTAATAATTCATACGACATCTTCATACGGAGATATTTATCATGGACTTTAATTGTCAATTGCCTTTTCCAAGAACGGTAAACATGCCACTGACACAATAGATGCTTGATATCGGGACCAAATACAGAATTAAAAGCATTAAATGTAAAACCATCATCATCAGTCATGACCGTATTCACTTTCAAATTAGGAATTCGGCGATGTAAACTGGAGAATAAAGCCACCAATGTCCGAAAATCTAAATCATTGGTAATAAAATGTGCGACAGGATATCCCTGACCATACTCATCCTGCACATGCAATGAAAGAAGAAAAAAATCATAATGGTTTGTACCATGGGTAGCATCAATGCAAAGGATTTTATGGGAGTGTTTCATAAGCATATCTTTTTGAGCTTCAGTTTGAAAACCTAATGCAAAAGAATTTTCACAATTTGGTAAGCTATCCAAATAAGAAGGTCCAAAGATAGTATCCGACTTTTGTAATTTGAAAATTAAAATGGGATTATATTTTTCATTTTTTAATTTCTCCACAGTACAGAAAACAGACATGGCATCATTAATTGGCTTTAATGTATTACGTAGATGCCTTGAATAAGATTGTATAGTCTTTCGAGAAATAAAAACTTCTTTGGTTGGACAGAAATTTCTTTTATCACGACAGCCTGCATCACCACGAATTACGCTTACAATTTTCGAAACAGGAAATGATAGCAATAAATAAGACTTGATTAAATTACGTGTACTCTCTTTTAGCTGGTGGTATCTTGTATTCTCATACCCAATATGATGATTGTGAACTGTATAATATGTTACTGACACTAAATTTTTTTGTTCACATACACAAATTCTAACTGGACAATTTAGATGGAAAGGTATTACCCCTTTTCTAAATTTACGACTAGCAAGTCGCTCTACTCTTGATTTAATCCTTGAAAAATACGAAGGATAAAAAAATTGGCAAACATAATAATGAAATGTTTTATCACCTAAAACTTTTTTGCCTGTTGATTTCCGGAAAAAAGTATAAGTAGAAGAACTTTCAGCTTCTAACCAAATCTTAAAATTCTTAAAGGAATCAAAAGAAAATGTTTTGACATTCTGAATTTGATACACAGCACTATGATGTTTATTTAAATGCCATAGATTAGAAAACACTTGATTGCAATCAGATTCAACACAAAAAAAACAGTTCATTTTTCTTCGTAAAATTAAGAGTTTTTTCATGACTTTTAAAAGCATTAGTCCTGTAAAACTTGCAACATTTTAAACGTTTTGGGGATTTTTCATAATTATTACTCATAAATTGAGAACTATTTGTACCTTGATTTAATCCTACATCAACAATAGGATGTATTATTGATTCTTTGTGCAAGTTATTAATGTCCAATACAATACAATTAGTTTCAACTGGTAAACATGATTCAGTCTGAACCTCAGATTTACTGCAACGCTTTAAATGATTGCTAAAAGATGATTTAGAAGAGTACGACTTTAAGCATAACTTACAAGTTCTAGGATATTCATTTTTAACTTTCAAAGGACTATTAAATTTTTGACAAACATCTGAAACCGAAGATGTTAAGTTAATATCCATACTAGCGTTTATATCCTTTTCAGGTTTTGCCAATGATTCTGTCACATACTCATTCATTTCCAAAACCCCACTGTAATTTTTTCCAGATGAAGATAAGAAAATACCAGTTTTTGATTTGCTACATTGATTTAAATGGTTTGAAAAAGAAGATTTAGAGGAATAGGATTTCAAACATATTTCACAACGTTTAGGATAAATGTCTTTAACAGGTTGCGGGCATTTAAATTTCTTCAGGTGATTTGAAAATGAGGATTGCGTTGAATATGTTTTCCCACAATTAACACAACTTTTAGAATAGGAGCCATTTTGAGGTCCTCCGCCATTTATTTCATCGAATGTGTTAGAAATAGTTGCCAAAACTGAAAATTTATTAGATGTGGGAATAATGCTAAAAATCTTCTCATTAAAATGGTAGAATGGAATGCATGGCATCACAGGAAGTACAAATTGAATATTACCTGTAGAAGATGGCAGAGAAGAAATATCTTTCATCAACAGAGTAGTTGACTGTTGCATGCACACAGAAACTGGCCTGGCGGACTTTTTCTGGGGCACAGAAACTGGCCTAGCTGGTTGCACAGGTCTTGAAACTGGCCTAGCTGGTTGCACAGGTCTTGAAACTGGCCTAGCAGGTTGCACAGGTCTTGAAACTGGCCTAGCAGGTTGCACTGGCACAGAAACTGGCCTAGCAGGTTGCACGGGCACAGAAACTGGCCTCGCGAACTCTTGCTTTGAGAAAGGTAACAATATAGGAAATTCTGAATCCTTAAAAGAAAAACCAGTGTTCGAAGACTGACTCTTCCCAATCTGAAAATAAAACAAAAACCCAATTATAATTTATCGATTTCAGGCTTGCATGAATTTTTGAACTCATTGTGAAAACAAACAAACACAACAACAACAATGTAATCATACATACCTTTTTAGATGTTACATCAGATGAAATGCATCTTGATAAGGATTCAAGAAAGCAACCTGCAAGCAGCTTATTTCCCCATGCATTCAAATGCAAACCATCTCTTGCAAGGTAATTTTTCCAAGATGGCTGGTAAGAACTGCAAAAGCGAAACTTTAGATAAAAGCATAGTTCTTTAAGAGCACGGTTTATAGCCCGGATCTTATAATTCAGTGTCTGTAAATGATACTCTGATTCTTTATAATCCTTTCTATGAAAATTGAAGTCTCTTGGAACAATGCTAAGAAAATTATTCTTGCACCTGGGTTATGAAGTAACACCTGATTGGCCAAAACTCTATACTTTTTAAGTATTACTTCAATAGTATCCAAAGATGCATTATTTGTGCCAACATGCACTAAGACCCAGTCATAATTCTTGTGTACAGAAATATTACTAGCCAGTCTTTCAATAGTTGCTCCAGGATAGGAAACAATGTCCAAATGAAAGCTAAGTGAATCAATAGATATATACTTATTCAAGTATTTGATCATGGAATCACCAATAAAGAGAACCCTCATTGTAAAACAGCAAAATAAAATGGAATTTTTTCAAAAGCTAGTAATAGTAACAAAATTCTGTACTAACTGCCAAACAAGCACAAAGCAAAACAGAAAAAAGTATAAGATTCAATACACAGAAGTATGTTCCAAGATTTTTATCAGATACCACAAATAAATGTAAAACAATCAAGTTCAATATATCACTGAATAAAGAGAAAATTGAAATAATATACAAATAAAATGCAAAAAACAACTTCCCAAGTTAGCACTAATCTGGAAATCTGAATTAAAATCTTTCAGATTATAGATAATAAGATCTAATTAATGTAAGGAAAAACAAATAGTAAAATTAAATATAAAAGCTTATAATATAAACTACAAGTACAAACAAATTTCATAGTTTCTAAGCTAACCCTAATTAGCAAGTTCAGTGATTCTAATTCTAAATATCAAGATAAGTAAAGTAAAAAAAAAACCTAAATAATATGAATAAATAATTAAAGTTAAATAAACAAACAATGAAGATTAATAATATATGAAAGAATAAATAAAAAATTCTTATCTCCACCAGCAGATAATATGCGTAAGAGATTCAATACACACGTCTCACGTGCAGGCAGACCAAAGAGAAAAGGATTAGCCATTGAATAATTGTTGGATAAAACCCGCGCTAAATGACCAAAATGACGTCAACAATGAGTTACGTCATATCCGATGAATTTTGGTACACATCGAGGGTACACATCCGGTGGCAACGACTTACTACCGTACGTAAAATCCCTCAAACAGCAGCCATTTAACCCACGTTGCCAGATATACATGTCACATTATCATCTGGCTTGTTCCTAAAAATGTAGAAATACTGAACGAAAATTTGTTTATTTATATCTACAGGTACTAACCTTATAAATAAAAAAGTTCATTTTTGTAAAACTTTATTTTAAATTTTTTGGATGAACAAATTTCAGTTAAACATAATTTATTCTAAATATTCGCACTTACTTATTAAATAGCTGAAAATATACTAAATAAGATTTCAAATAAAAATCAGAATGATACTTACGTTATCTTATTATTTTATTATATTTTTAATAATAAATTCTATGAAATTTTGTTTAATTCAATACAAATTTATCCCTCTCCCGCCCTTTCCCTTCCCGCTGCTCTTTTGGATTTAGAGGCAAGACCGACTTCCCCGGGAAAATTCCCTGTTTTAAAAATAATGTTATCTTATCTTCCTGTGAGTTATGATCAGCAGTAAAATTTTATGATTCATTTCATTTGTTATTGCAATTTTTTTTTGTAGGGTAAAAGCACTTATTTAAATTTCCTTATGGTACGTTTGGTATTTCTTAATTGTGCATTTATGTTCCTTCAATATCATGATTACATAATATTTTTCTTATTTTCCAGAAACCTGAAAGTATTAAATTCGTACTTAGGACATATTTGAAAGAAAGAGAAGATGCATTACGTTATAATCGTAAGTAAGACGACGCACTTGATTTTTTTTAACTATTCACATTTTAATTATTTGAATGATATCAATGTTCATATCTTGATTATTTCAAACTGTAAAATACCTTAAATTATTTTTGGTCTCCTTCAGTTCTAAAATGTGACTCAAATTACTGTTCTTATTTAATTCATGTAATTCAATATCAAGTGGCATTATCTTTATAGAAAATATTTTATAATCACAAACTTTTTATCCCTCTTTGTTAAATTTTAGGAAATAAAGGAAAATGATTTGATTTGGTTCTTAGAATGCTTGAACTCATTCTGCTAAAACTGGTAGTAAATGGATTTAAAGAGATGTAAGGAATTTAGAAAAAACTATCACTGTGACTTTAAACTTCAATTCTAAAATTTAACTTTAACTATAAATATTTTTGTTTGTTTATTTATTTGGCTATCCATGATCAAGTAAAATATTCTTATTTAGTTTAATCTTGCTGATTGATGAAATATGTTAATCTATTTCAATAACAAAAAATTTCAAAAATCATACATTAATGATATCTAAATTTTCATAAGCTATGTATGCATATTTAAATAAAAATTTGTTAAATCTCCTTTTTTAAAAATATTAAAAGTGTATTTTAAAAAGTACTGTATTTAGATGTTTTTTTTTTCCCCTTATACTTGCACCTTGTTTTGATTTTCCCATTGTATTGAGAATTCTTGTGCATAAAATATTTTTCAGAAAATCTACTCAAAATAAATGGATGAATACTGAAAGAGATTATTTCTATTTTATCATGATTGTGTATGTCAAAATTTATTTTTGGGGGAATAATTTTGTGTTCAAAATTTTGAGTATTTCTAAAAATTTGACTATTGCATATTTAGCTTGCATAATAGTCAGCTTAGCTGTGCTTTAGATATTGGTTCAGGCATTCAAGTTTCTTGAATCTTGATTTATATATAATGTATTTATGTATCTAGAAAGTGTTTTTTTTTAAGTTGTACATTATAATTTAAATTCTGTTTGTAGGCTTTAAAATTGTATGATTCTTTATAAGTTTTTAAGAATATACATAAAAAAATTTGGTGTACAGCATTATTGGCTTGGTCTTCATAAAGTTATTTATTTCAAGTTGCAAGCTTGATTCCTCTTATTAAAAATATCATCTTTTTCTTCTTCTTTCAGATGCTGCATGTTATTTGTCTGAACCTCCTGAATATATGCCAGGTAAAGTTTCTGTAAATTTAAATAGTGTTTTTTAAAAACTTTTATAGATTTTTAAATGTAAGTCTTTGGGTGTTGTAAAATGCTTTGAACCTCTTTTAAATTACAGTAAAGTGAATTAGCAGTCATTATTAATATTAACCACTAAAAATGAATGAGTGATTTATCAAAGTACATTAAAGATTTTCAATATATCATTTAATAATAAAACATATATACAAATTATTATGAATCAGTAATATTGCATTCCAATATTCTAAATTTCCTGACAAGAAAGACAATTGTACTAATCTAATGGATGCTATGGCAGTGGATCCCCTGTTTTGGCAATTTAGTAACAAAACAGGAAGTTCTAAAATCAGTTGGAATTTTGATGATAGGTCATTAGGATGTGAATTATAATGATGTTTCTGGAACCTTCATTGTCCTGTTGATGCTCTAAAAATCCAAATCAGAGCTGAAGTTAGTCGAGTATTCAGACTGTAATGAATCGTACTCAGCAGCTTATCTTTATTGACTTTATTCAAAAGTTGTGTAGTCATTTGTATTGAACTGAAGCTGATAGTTGTGCTAGCTTTCTCTGACTGCTTTATATTACTTATGGCTGGTTTCTCATTTCTGTTTTACTGCCAGTGCTATTATTATGTTCATTCTGACATAGTTTCATTGCCTAGGTACCCATGTTTTTATATAGAATAAAGTGTCATTATTTGTCGCTTTATTTCAGCATATAGCTACTACCTTTTCATCATATTGCCAGCCCATTCATGTTTGGATTATGAATATTGAATTTGCTTTATGAATATGCTGTGTTATTCAATACAAGTGTCATATTAATGTCTTATATACTATTTGTTAATGTCTGACAGTTGTTTTAGCACCTAGCCTAGTTAATTTGGATTAAATATTGGCTAAAAGATATTTTAAATATATGTCTATTGTAAGGAATGCAATTTTTTTCTATCTATAATTCAAAGGAAATTTTCAATTACAGGAACTAAACTTTGGTGTTTTCAGTTCTGTGATTCATTTTTTATCTTAAAGCAATCTACATTTTCAAAATGGTAATGATTTATGTATAAGAGTTTTCAAAAACAAAATTCTGCTAAGCAATAAAAAAAACAATTAATATTAGAAAAACCCTTTTTATACATGATAAAATGCAATGCTTAATTTATTTTCAACAAAATTGTCATCATTGTTAAAACATTTATCTTATCAGGGTACAAGTTTTTGTTTGACCTTATCATAGAAAATACTGCCTATGTTAAAGAATAGGAATACTGAGGAAAATGCATTTACGGCACCTTAATGCTGAGACTTCAGTTATCCTTAATCTTCTAAAATATCATCTACGATTATTCTAACACATCAGTTGCTATAGTATAATTCAATTATCAAGTAAATTTTTCAAATAAGCATATGTTTTAACAGGAAAGGCACTCTGCAAAATAAATAGAAGTGTGAAGTTGCAGCATCTGGTAAATGTGCAGAAGGGTCATCTGATCACAGCAAAAGTATTCTAAAACTTTTTTCTTTTTCCTGACAGCGTGTGGGTGAGCATTGCTTAGTTGGAAAACCAGTTTGTCAGGGCTTGCTACATGTGGTTTCTGCTTCAAAACTTTATTGATGAACTGTTGCTTGTACTATTCACCATTCATGATTTCATCAAGAAATGCTAATATATCTGCATCTTAGAATTTTTTTAAAAAATAAAATGTGTGTGACTTAACATGGTCTTTATTGCATATACCAAAGTCATCATTTTAAAACTACTTAAACCAGTATTATTCAGTAGGGTCTATTTGCAATAAATACTTTTAAAGCAACTACTACAGGTTTTTTTTTTTTTTTTGTAATGAAACTGTGTAATATGCAGTGGCTCCCAAAAGTATTCATACACTTTTGAGTTCTAGTGATATAGTGTTCTATCCATCACTAAAAATTAATATTTTAGAAGGAAAATAGTATCTATTCATTTTTCTAAGCAATCTTCATTAAATATTTTAATACTGTACAAAAACCTTTTTTTCACTACAATTGAATAAGCACAACAAAATACAGTTATCTCACAAAAGTCTTCTTATACTTTAAAAGAAGCTGGTACATATAATATGGCAATATTTTAATCAGTTCATACTTAATGTATCCTGCAGTAATCACAATAGTTTCTAAACATTTGAAACTGTGGTAATAATTTGCTCTAATTTATTTGTTATTTCTGTATCAGTGTTCTTCTTTCATTATTGTTTTTAATTTGGTTTCCTTTTTAATGTTGTGTCATTATACTCAGACATTCGTTTTTATCTAAATATATTCTACTGAATTTAAACTATGTAATAGAGATGAAGATTTCAAATTTTGCAAACTATTGCAATGATACCAGAAGTTAATTTTGACTGCAACCTACTTGTCATTGCCCTGATGAAGTAACAAAGGCAGATAAATTAACATTTTCTTTCAAAAAATATTAAAAGACATAACTTATTATTCTATAAATAAATACCAAAATACCTAGTCCTACTACATGTGCATTACTACATGAGAAATATATACATATATATAGTAAAAATTTTAAATTTTGGAAGCTGACTGCAGTTCAAAAACATTGAAGAAACTTTTCATTTATATATTTGCTTTATTCTTCTTTCAGAGACAGGCAGGATATTTGCAAGAAGACACAGCACAAGTAGAAGTGGGAAAAAGGAATTAAACTAATTTTCTGCGATCTTGTATACCATATTTTGGGAGGGAAAATATTGTTTACAGGGTTAATATTTTGTTAAAATTCTCATAGAGATTTCTGCATGTGTTAATCTCAAAACAGGAAAAACACAAGGCTCTTAAAAAAAAAAGACAGAAAAAAAGTATAAGCTTGTTCCCATATGGAGAAATTAGTAATCAATACCAAGTTAAAAGGGCAAGGGGAAATAGAGTCAAAATTAAATCAAACAAAATAAGAATCTGGCATATTTTTGATTATTTGGTTCCATGAAGCTATTTATTCCAAGTTATATGTTATACATTTTTATTTAAAATTTCAAAATCTTTTTTCCCCCTTCTTTAGAATGTCAAGGCTTTCCCTATGCAGCTCCTGTACATGGTGATTATATTTCAGGTATATATCTGCTGATTTTAAATAGATTTTATTATTTCTAAGCATAAATCTGCCTACAATTAATTTTTACCTCTCTTTTTAAAATGTTATTTTTTGTTGTATTTTATATATGATTACAGAAGTCATTAAGGCATCATTTATATTTGATTCATAAAAGATTGGCTCTAATTTTGATGCCTAGCTGCTACGAGATGGATTATTTGATTTTAAATATTAATTAAATTGTGTTGCAAATTTATAATTTATTTTCCTTGTTTGTAATTAAAAAGTTACTGGTCTTGCAATTTAAAGGAAAGAAATTTTTGAGCTTTAATGTTTTTACTCTCTTTACTTTATTTCTCTACAAATTAAAAATGGGAACAGTTTATTTGCTTAAATATATATATATATATATTCTACTTTAGACTTTCCTGATTTTACTAATGAATAATATCCATAGAATAGCTATAAAAATAAGTTATTAATTTCAGATTAATGGCTGATTTAGCTGTAGAGTGCAAAAATAAGTGAAATTTATATTTTGCCAAAATGTGTGTGCGCTGATACTGTATCCCATTTCTTCATAATAATCTTTTTATTAGAATTTTCCATTCTAAACAATTTGATAAAATAAAACTTTAAACTGATAATTGTTTAAAAACTCAGATTATGAATCATTAAAAGTGATTATTTCAATTTTTCAGTGAATTTATTGCTGTGCAAATTTTTAGTTCTGATTTTTATATTATGAAGAATTTTAAATTCTTGTTGATATCATTTGTTTCTTATAATTTAATCTACATGCATTGCGTCATTTTGTTATTGTAAAATTTGATAAAGTATCTGGAAAACTTAGATGTAAATATTGCTGGTATAGAGATATGTTACAAAAATATTTTATCTATTTTTCTTTAAATATATCAAGTTGTATCTTTCAATTTATTATCTTCTTGTCACACTTAAAATTTAATGAAAAGGAGAATTACCAATTTTTCTTTTTTTAACTGTATAAATTAATGAAATGTAAGAAAAAGAATAATTGTTCATCACAATTTTGAATTGCTTCTCTGAATTCAGATTTTAAATAAATGCTGCAATATATTACTCATTGATTATTGAATTTCTGTCTCTGAGATAGATAATTTTGATGTTTTAATTTAGCAAATGAATGTTAGTTTATGTGATGTAATATTATTCATATTTCTTTTGTTCAGTTTTTAGATTTTATGAATGTTGGATTTTTTTTTATTGAATGTTATTAATATTGAACTTTTAAAATCAGATAAATCGTTTATAATTTTTTGAGGCTAGTAGGTTAAACAACTCGCAATTCTTTTATGAATTATACAATTCATTAGAATTTTAAAATTTGACATTAACTTTTATTTAAATAAATAACTAGTTTTAGATTAGATTCAAATACTTTTTAATGAACTAGAATTATATTGAATAGAACTGATTGTCAAAGACACTTAGTTATTTTTTTATTATAATTAATTTTTCTGAACTTTATTTTCAAATCTTAGGTTCTTAAAATATTTTCTTTTGTAAAGCAGCTTGTAAAATTCTATATTTATTTTTGCATTTTATTACAGTTTGTCTTGACAGTGTTTGATCATTACAAACAAAAATAAATAAATTTGTGATTAAATTTACACAAAGATTTTGGAATGTTGCTATTTTGTAGTGCCTATAAGTAGATCTCCCTGCTGCTATATACAAAAATAAGATTTTTTTCTGGCAGTACTTGTGGCTTTCAAATAATTGAATGTTTTATTCATTCTTGATTAAAGATTTATCATCAATTATTGATCAGTTAAATACTTTATTTAATGTTGAACATTATCAGATATAAATTAAACATTAAAAAATAAAATCAAACATTATCAAATATACATTTTAAATATTATCAAAATTATATAATTTCTCTGTCATTATAACTGTAAAAAAATCTGTCACATTTTAATTTAATTCTTCATTATTTACATGTATTTTGCCTCTTCTTTTATAAGTTTTCTCTATTCTTACTTTACTTGCTTTTTTTAATTCTGTTTTATTTTATCTTTAGAGGAAGCTTTTCACTGCATGCAAGACAATGCAAATGGTAAAGGAAAAAAAAAGTTCTTACATTTTTCTTATTGCAATGTTAACTTGCTTAATTTCAACTTTCAGTTATTATAATTAAAAAATCTATATATTTTATAAACAGTAAAAGACTATATGAATAATTTTAAGAATGCTGATTTGATCAACAAGTAGATATATTTTCCGATTATGCCTCCTCATCCATGTAATAATGATTTATATTTAAAATTAATCATTCACCTAGCAAGAGTTCAAAAATTTAAAGAAATCTAATATGCTTACTTCTATTCTGTTTAGTATATTTTCTACTGTTTTTTGTTGCTTTTTTTATTGACAAAAAAGGAAAAAGCCATAGACTATATATATTTGATAATTTATTTAAGATTTGAAATATTTCTTAATGCTCTATTTATTTTTAAAAATTTGAGATTACATTTCAGTATGTGTTTTATACTTTGAACTTGTGTATAATAATCTTTGTTTCAAATGAAAAAAAGTTTAAATCCATATAATGAATAAAATAGCTCATAACAAAATTGTATATATTTCATCTGAAACATTAACCTTGCTTCTCAGATCTCATTGCTTGTAGTTCATCTTTTTAAAATTATCATTATTTGAAGCAGAATATTAATTTTAACATTTCTCAGTGTGTAAAATATAATTATGTTTGTAATATTTATAAGAATGAATTTTTTATTTGTAGATCTTATAACTAAAAAACGAAAAGGAAGTAAACTATTTTCTAATTTCTCTCACTATTATCATTGAATTCTGTTCAATATGTTCATCAAAATTGCAAAATTATTTTTTTCCCCCATTTCAGATTTATTAGTCATGGAACCACAAGTTGCCAGCCTTCCATTGAATGAACTTAATGGTAAATATTATTTTATTCATTATTTATATTCTATTTTCAGAGATTTATAAATATGATAGCATTTCCATGATTTGTACATCTTATTAATATTATTATATCTTTAAACATAGAAAGGCTTTGTTAACCCTTTCATTATTGATCCAGCCCAATCAGCTGTGTAAATTCTGTGTAAGCAGGTTGGTATCTGTTTCAAACAAAGAATAGAAGATATAAAATGAATTATCACTGAGGATGTCCTTGCTTTATATCATGCATCCATCATTTGAAACAAATTTAAAAGCCAGTACAAAATTTATTCAGCTGATTGGGTTGAGTATCAGTTGTGAAAGAGTTAAAAAACAGTGTTACACTTTTTTTTTGGAGGGGGGGGGAAGTAACCTTCGTGGGTATACAGCCTAAATCACTTCAATACTTGCATATCCATATTTATAATAAGGTTGTTTTTTTTTATAAAAAAAAGAGCATTTAACATATAATACTATGAAGGGAACATCTACTACTAATGGGATGTATGCTTTCAAATTTAATATGTTATGTTTAATTTAAATATTTTATGAATAAAAAATTATTTTGATGATTTGCTAAATCATTATAGATATTTCTTTTCTTTTGTTTTAAATTGAAAGTGAAAAGCAAAGTTTCACTTTAGTGTTACAAAGTTTCACTTTAGTTTTAGGTTGTGGTTAGTAAAATATTTGAACTCGGAAGATTGTTGGATAAGAATCTGACAATCGTAGGAAAAAATAACATAACAAATATAAAATGATTAAGAAAAGAAATGAAGAACATAATAATAGTAAAAGACCCATTTTAGTGTAAAATATATCTTATTTTCAATATTACAGGATTCAATTATTACAGAGTATAAAAATATCAGCACAACTAGATATGAAAGATACAATGAACTCTTCTTGTACTTTAGATTTCCTATGACATGCACAATCACTTTGCTAGCTACTTACTAATTTATGTCACCCACATGAGAATCAGGGAAAATGTAATTTGAAGAAGAATTAATTTCTTAATTCTTTACTTTTGGCTAATATTTTCCAGTGCATAAATAGTCTTTGGCATACTAAGATTTTAAAATTAATACATCATTCAAAATTATGATTTTCAATTGAAATTGGTTTAAAATTTAATAAACACATTTTTTTAAATATTATTATTTTTTAGTTCCTCTTGAACCTCAATTGGAAATGTTGGCTGTTGGAGTAGGTCAACGATTAAGGCAAATTGCAGATGGATTTGATATAAATGCTGCTATTAACCAGGCTTCTGGAAATGGTATTTGATATTAATGTAATTGTTCAGCAAAAATTTTTAAAAATAAATTATTGTGAATTTAAATTTGAAAATATGCATGTAATTGTAGTGCCTTTATTGCAGTGCTAATCCTTATTTGATTTCAACAAATTAATAGACTCAACAACATTTATTTATTAGTAACTATTGAAAAGGAATTTTATTATAAAATTATTTTAATTGCATAATAAGTTTGTTGAATTTAAATACTTTTTCGAGTAATTAAAGGTTTAAATATGTTCTCTTTAATTTTATTTTTAGAACCCTGCCATATTAATTCTATCTTCTACTTGAAATATTCTATATATTGTTTTTGGAATTTAGGAAGAAAAGAAAATTCTGTTGATTGAAAAACATAAATAATATGTCAGATTTATAAACCAATTTTGTAATATGGTTATTAAAAAGTACATAATATTTGCTTCCAAATAATAAATATTGTGCATTATAGTTTTAAAATATTAAACTGAAAGATAATATGTGTTGTTAGTTCATTCAGTCCTATATTTTAAAAAAATATTGCAAATTTTAAATTAATTGAAACATTAGAATTAATTTTTATGTTATATCCATTAAAAACATTAATTACTTAAGAATTAAGTTGTGTTAACATTCATTTTTATTAAAAATAAATAAACTTTTAAAACTATATTATGTTAATTACTATTTTTACACATTAACATTTTGATTATAATTACTGTTATTTCCTTACTGCCACATAAATGAACTTATTTTCGAAGACTTTTTTTATATATATTAAAATGATATATTAGATACAATATTATCTTTGACTGATTAATTTTTTATAAAATGTGTTTAATAAGCATAATCACTTGATTTCATATTAGTTATTATTATAACTAATATATAATATTGCAATATGAGAAACTGATCCTATGGATCGTATCCCACATAATATTTTCAGTATAGGATTTCAGAATACATAATGATAAATATTTAGTATTTTTATACTAAAAAGCTGATCCCATTTTATACTTAATAAAATGGGATTAGCTTTAAATTCCTTTATGTGTAATAACTCTGTTATACTTCTCTTAGTTCAGTTCAAGGAGCATGCAATTCGTGTACCCTCGACATGTGATTGTATTCAAATTCCCATTGTTCGAACTGGAGCTTTAGTTGGTACAGTAAATATGGGATGGACAACACATGATAAAAGTGCCAAAGCTGGTATCCATTATGTTAATAATCAAGGGAATATTTCATTCACTGATGGTGAAGAGGAAAAGACCATTGAAGTAAAAATGATTGAAGACAGGGAGGAAAAAAAAGATATATGTTTTACAGTTGAACTTTTTGATGCTAGAGGAACTTTTAATACTGTGACAGTTTACATTGTTGATGATTCCAGTGAGTAACAAATTCATATTTTTGCTCTTATATTTGTTTGCTTTTTTTCCCAACTTGTTAACTTACTAGTTGGCTCTAAGAATAGCGATTGAGTTTAATTATGTACAAGATTACATATAAGATTTGATATTCATAGTTCTCTTAAAGATATATTTTTGTACTCCAAATTTCGATAGATATTTATTCTGTATTATTTTAATAGCATTGCATGTTCTGTTCACGGATCTGCTGATAGATTAAATCATGTGATATGTTATCATCCGAATGTATGCTGACAACATCAGCTTCACTTTCTTATTTCATATTGAAAATATGCTTTGAATTCCAGTAATAAAATGTGTCATATTTTATTTTCAGTCACTAATAAAAATAAAAAAAAATTATTACAATTGATTAACCAAATATATTTCCTAATACATTTGATACCTCAAAGAATTTTGTTAACAAATTACAGAAAAAATTGAGAAAATGGAGGAAATGTTTTATTATATTTTTACTAAAGTTATGATAAATAACATGAATCTATTTTTAACTTTCAACAAAAGAAGATAAACATGTAATTAAAGTAACAATAAAAGGATTTGAATTTCTTTAAATTGTAAAATGGTTAAAAAAGTTTTTAAAAAAAAGCTGGGAGTAAGATAAAAACTAAATTGGTATTATTGGAAAGATAACTTTTTTTTTTTAATTTTAAGATGGTAAAATTAATATCTTGTTATAACTTATCACAAAAATTATAACTAACTTTTTTCTTAATTTGAAATTATTTCAAATTTTGAGATAATTACTTTGAGGTGTTCTTCCAATTCTCCAAAAGTATATTTGTGTCAATTTTGATTATTTTAGATCTAATCGTCTGTCCTGTGGATCTCAAAAAGACAAACATAAATTTGGTTGTATTATTCATGTTGTGTCAACTGTATAAATATGCATGCATGATTAATTCTGATGTAATTGTAATTTTTTAATATTTTTTCCCCTCAGATATTATGACATTGCTTCAAGTTTTACAGATGTTATAAAGACAAACACTTTTCCTTTTTTTTTTTTTTTTTTTTTTTTTTTTTTTTTCGGGTTTATATAACTTACTTTCATTTTAAGTTTGGGGTATCGCAGAATGAAAACAAATATCATTTTTCCCCATTTTTAGTTATTTTCTTTCTTATTTGGTATAGTAATGATTGAAAGGAAAAAAGGTTTTGTTTCTATATTATTTTATATAAACCCAAAACTTTTGGGGGGCGTTTTTCCCCCATCTTGTAAAGAAGGGGGGGGGTATATGCATAGGATGACGTTTAAGATTTCTTCTGCCTCATAATGCAAAATTTTACTCACAAAACTATGTCAAATTACTACAGTTGCCATTGCAAGAGTAAAACTGAGAACTCAAAATTATATATTGCTTTATTTAGTATGTATGTATGCTATTTGAATGTGTTTATAATTATGACAAAGGTTATGTATTTAAAATATAATTTTTCTATAAATCTAACCATTTACAAAATAAGCTCTTCATTTATAAAAAATATGGATAATTTGTATTAACTACATAAATAATTACATGTTTACTATATAATAATTAATATTATACAGTAAACAAATATGGGTAGTATATAGGATAGGTCATATAGTTCATAATAATTTATCTTATAATAATAATTGTTCATTGTAATGATATTATATTTGTGAAATTAAAAAAATGTGTGTGAAATAGAAGTCAAAGCAAAAATTTTGTGCATGAAATTGTAAATTTTGTATGTTCTTAATTGCTCTGCTGAATTTTATAAATCTGTTTTTTAGATCTATATGCTGAGGAGAAATATTTTATAAAAAATATTTTCAGCTGTGTGGATAACATTCCAGTGAGTCATATGATTACTTTTCATTATTTTTTTCATTGATGTCTTTTAGATTGGGAATGATATAATTTCTTTATTGTTATAAAAAATAATAATTACTTTTATATTTGTTCAGGGAAGTTAATTACCAACCAGTTAATTTACCAACTTTTTATTGGGAATATAATATAAAATTCCTTAACTTTTATGGAATGCCCTTTTTAAATGCTCAATTTAAAAATAACCAGCGGGTGACCGAGCTCCACTCGGAGAAAACAGGTATCGAAGCTAACTCGCAGATTTAAATTTTCAATTGTGATTTATCAAAACAATACATGCCATAAGAAAATTTGTGAAACCATTGGTGAAAAGATAACCGGTTAAAGTGCACCATTGTAAACTATTCTAAACAAAGTTAGAGTTTGGAAAGGGAACTATTCTATACAAAGGTAAAGTTTGAAAAGTCATAGGAAATAAAATGTAATTGATAACAAAAAATTATGCAATTAAAGAAATAGTACAAAGTGAGCAGTGTAAAGATTGAAGCGAGTTGAAGTTCAATATGGCAGCACGTTACCTATTAGGCAATAGACAAAGAAAATTTAAGTGCTGCCATCTATAGCCATTATGGCGAACTAATAAAGTTTGAAAATATCCTATCTGTAACTCCGAACTGCTCGACTGTAGCGCTTCAAAACCGGCGCCAATCGATTCCTCGTGGCCAAAAACCCCAGACCCCCAAGTTTACCGGAGTTTAATAATTCTGGGGCAATTTTCGACTTGGCAACCATTCCTCGTATTATAGTATTAGATGAACATTTAAATCAGTAATTTATAGTACAGCTAGTTGAAATCAGTTTATTCACAGTTTTATTATGAAGAAATAAGTTGAACCATATTTTTTTAAGAATCTTTGTTTTTAATACTATTTTTTTATTTGTTAAATAAATGCAACTTCTTTTTTTTTTTTAAATAAAAAATAATATACTCATAAAAAAATGCTCAATTAAGTAAATCTTTCAGCTTGAATGTCCTTACAATGAGCACCCTAAATGGAAATAATATGTGTTTCTTTTATGAATTGAAGCTACATTTCTTGAAATAAACAAAAAAGGAAGAGGGGAAAAATCTTTTATATACTTTACTTTTTTAAAAATATCTTTATTGCCATTTGTATTTTATTTCATGCAACTATTCTCAAAAGTTGTGTTTAATATAATGGCATTTTAATATTCTAATATGAGTCAGTTTTCAATCTTTTTCATTGATTTTATTAAATAATACTTGTGAATTTTAATTCTTTTTTAGTTTGATTTCTCAAAGATTGAATTCATTTTTAAATTTTTAAATTTATTTTGTGAAATTAAAAATGTAAAAAAATAGGAAATTGCCAGGTCTGTTCCACAATAACTGTTCCAATAACTATTATTAACTTCAAAGGATATGTTGATCAATCAGCATGAAAAATTATTTGAATCTTTATATTTACATACATGCATTTTCTCTAATGTATATTTTTTACATATATATTATTTTCTCTTCGCCTTTAGATGTCTGAAATAGTGGTTCGTTTAGTTGAGAATGTTGTGACTCCAAATACTTTTAAAGCTGCTTTACAGTGTGTATGTAGCAATGCTGATTCCATTTCTAAAGAATTTGCTCTTGCATCTGAGTTGTTTAGACTCACAGTACAGCATACACCTTCTAACGTTTTGACAAAAACATTCTGTGATTTTTTTCATTACCTTCCTGAATTGGTAAGATTTTTTTTTTTTTTTTGACATATTGCTATAAAATAGTTAGATCAAGTTATTTAAAAATTTCAATGTTTTTTTTTTTCTCTTTATTAGAAAAATTCAATTTTTTTATCTTTTTCTTTTCATAAGTTTTTATAAATTTCATGCCTGTAAGAATATAATTTTTTCACACATTTTGATGCTTTAGAATTTTGTAATTCATTGTGTTAAATTACATTAAATAATAATTTGTGTACTTTTGATGATTATAATATTTATTATCTTTTCAAGACTTGATAATAAAGATGATTTAGATCTTCTAATTATTATTGATTTTGCTCTTAATTCTTTGTGTGTGGTAGTAAATTTGAAAGGAACAAAAGTATTGCCAGATTCTCCAGTATTTATAATAATGATTTATATATTGAAAGATTAAAAAATAATTAAAATAATAAGATTTTAAATTTTCATTTATATATAAAGTGCTCAGTACAATTTAATGATATAAAGTCTTAATAAATATTATTTTTTTTTAAATTTAAGTATTCAATAGAAATTATATGCAAATGGGATAAAACAGCAATATGATAGTATGTGAAATAATTTTTGTAGTTCTTTATGTCTTTGTTTTATTTCATGCTATTTTTTCTGGGTTTTTTAATGCAATGATGAAAGCATGTTTTAAAACTTTTTTGTTTTAATTTTTATATCTTTTTTGTTTAAGGACTTTCAAGTTTAAACTTTAAAAGTGTACTTAGCTGCCTTCGCACCACCACCCTTATCTACTGATCTTTTCTATATTTTAGATTTTCTTTCATCTATTTTTTATATATGTGTGTTTTTTGTGAAACATCTACTCATGATTTTTAAAACATCTTTTAACGAGAGACTTTTCTCTTTGTAGGAAGATATAGCTTCTATTTTTTGAAGACACATTTGGAAAATTATTTTTATAAGGGATTTTATTTTGTTTATCATGCATTTTAATTTCGTCTCTGGTTGAAAATATACCAGCCTTAGTCTTTCATGAGAGCTTATGTGTTACAGATAAAATGAATGAAATACTGTTGTTTGGTATATTAATAGGATGCTGTTATAGCTTTTATGAGTGAGTGTAGATTTGTTTGTTTATATTTTGATTTATTTATTTTTATTTTAAAATGTTGATTTCTGTAATTTGTTATTGTTTAGTAAATGAATACTAAAATAAGTTCTTTTGTTTGTATTCTGATTTTAAAATATTGTTTCATATTTCATCTTATTTTCTTTTATTTAAACAAAGGCATTCATTTTCTTTCATACTGTATTGTTCTAAATTAGCTGAGCTATTAGCAAAAGCTTAAGCAAAAATATCAAATATTTTATGCTATTGATTTTATAGCTGGCATTTTGAAATAAAAATTAATGTTTGCCAGGATTTTGAATTTTGCTACATATATATTTAAGTTAAAGAATTATGATGCAGGTAGATAATAGATATCTCAAATAAATAATTACTTATTTAAATATTAGTCACTAGCTACTTTGAAATCTCACTGCTTCGTGGAGAACACTGGATGTGTTTCATTTAATCTTTCTGGTCTTTAGAAGTGCAGTTCCATTTTCTGATTCTACTTGTAGACTGTCATATCCAAAAATAATAAGCAAAATGTTTTTCACTTTTGACAATAAAAATAAATCATGCAATCAAATATTTAATAAAATTTATTATTGATCATTATGCAAAAAAAAAAAAAATTAAAATTGCCAAAATTATTTTTTGTATTTATTGAAAATATTGTCATATTTTCAATAATCTTTTGCAGGAAAAATTTCAAATCTGGCTTAATTTTTAATTCTGAGTTGCAATTATCTATGCCAAATCTTATAATTCTAGTCATATGATCCAACTTGCAAAGTGGCAACACATATACATGCTGTTTTATTATTAATTGATGTTTCTTTCTTTAAAAATGAATGCTCATTACTTTTCATTTTATGTTTTTTTCCCCCTCCATTATACTCCATTTATATTTTAAGTATATTTGTTATTTTTTTTTTTTCAATTAATTTTTCTAATACTTCAGAAAAGATGTTTTACTGTAAAACAATTTGTTTATATCTAATATTGTTTAGTGATTGTTGTGAATATTATGTGTTGTAATTTATCTGCTTGATTCTATTTTATATCCGAATTACTTTTAAGAGTGAGAAAAGAAAGTTCAGTTTTTACCTTCTGCCTTTCAAGTTTTTGGATTAATGGAGCTGACAAAAATTAAATTATAAAAATGTATGTAAACTATGAGAATAGCATCCATTTTTTTTCACTTCTTTTAGAATTGCCTGAATACCTTATTATATTTAATGACTATTCTTTATATATAATATATAATTTGCTGAATCATTAATATCTAATAAAAGTTTGTGTTTTTAAGTGAATCAAATTCTTCTCCCCCCCCCCCCTCTAAAAAAATTTTAAATTTTCTCTTAAAATTCAAAAATTTGGTTTTTACACTAAAGGAAAATCCATGGATAAACACAATGAATAACAGAAATTTGTCTTGTTTTAATTATTTAAAATTAGACAAATTTCTATTAGATCTATTTAATGAAAATAATTTTGTTGGGAGTGAAAATTTCCAGAGCATTTCTTTTAAGAAAGCATTAAAAAAAGGATAAAATTGATCAAATTATGTAACAATAAACAATTTTCTATTGTTGTGGGGCTTAAAATGATAATTCTGAAAACCTTTTGATAAAAGTGTTTTCTTATTGTAATCATAACACTGTATTTTCTGTGACACATTGGTGTGTTTTTGCTTTTCTTTCTGCACATTTAGATTTACTTATTGGCTTAATGACTAATTAGGTCATATTTCTACTCTCATTTTTAGTGATTTTTCAAATAGAAAATTTTAATTTTTACCCACTTAAAATTTCTTACATTTTCGGTAAAATTATTTACTTTACTTCATTTGTATTTTTTTTAAAATATCATAACTTTTAAAGTAATAACAAATCTACTAAATTCCTGTGATTAACAAAACTGCAGGAAATTTTTAACCAAGGAAAAATTTCTTCTGAAATTATACATCAAAAGCTCTCTTATTATTCTCTGTTACAGAGACTGATAGTATTGGGGACCAGAAATTTATTTTTGTTAGATTTCAAAGAAAATGAGAAATAATTAGACAATATAAAAAACAATACATTAGAAAAGTATCAAGCACAGTTTTGTTTTTATTTGGCTATGTGTAAGTTTTGTAGTGTATATGTTTTTGCTTGTAATGTATTCAAATCATATATTTAAGCATTCAATATATTTTATATCTACAATATATTTTATTTGTATTCAATACATTACAAGTAAAATGTTGCTGTGATTGAAAAAATAACAATAAACAGATGATAATAATTTGAGAATAAGTTCAAAAGTCCGTGCTCTTCAGAAAATCAAAGATACATAAATGAAATGATAATTAATAATTATTAAATATTTACAATAAAGGGCCCAAAAGTCTTTTTGCAAGATTTTTGAGAGATTTTATTTTTATCAAATTGTCTATGTAATTCATCAAGATAAGTTGTCTAACTGGCAGCTGAGCAGAGATTCAATAATTTGTGTTAAAAATCAATTCATTTTCAATTTCACAAAATAAGTCTGTGATAATGATGTTAATTAAAAAAAAAACAGCTTTAAATTGTAGGTTTTGGACAAGGCCATGCTTGCCATGAGTGTTTAAATTTTTATTTTCAGAATTGCACTATAAGAGCTATTTTCTTTGTAATATAGTAAAGAAAAATGGTGCTTCCATATTATGTGTGGTATTATGAACAAAAATTATGAAATGTCGATCTTTGGAAAGAATCTTACATTTGTTTCTATCCTTAGAATAAGGTATACAAGTATCAGAAAATATCACATTCCTTATATATGTATATATATATATATATATATATATACACATACACACACACACACACACACAGGTGATTTAAATTTTCGGAGAAAATCCAGACTGAGAATTCAGATATTAGTAATATTAGCTACATTGATTTCGTGTTCGAATCTATCGGTTCAACATTCATTTGGTGCATCCATCTTTTAAATCTCTTTTTTTCAAAAAAATGCAGTCTCAGGAGTAAATAACTTTTTCTTAACATTTCTGGGCCAGGTATGCTCTTAAAAACGTCGCAGTGGCAGTTATATCCATCAACATCAAACACTAGTTCTCCTAAAAGCAGACAACTTTTGATATCCCTTCCTTTTTGGAAAATTTCACTTCTTCATAACCTTCACAATGAAAGACGGCTGTTTGATAGTTGCCACTCATTCTGTGCTTACAACCTCCTTTGATTCTTGCCCCACATCATTAACCCCCCCCCCCCCCCCCCCCTCTCCAGATGACACTAATTTCCATCGATCTTTGCCTTTTACATCTTTTCTCTCATCATTTTCTTCTTCAGTCGCTCCTTTTGCATCTTGGACGTCTACATTCACTTTTTAAACGTTTTCTTCTAACAATCCCTAATTACATCGGATTGACAATATATGCCTTGATTTCTTCTAATCCTTGCTCCATACCCTTCTAAATTTTATCCACCTTTTTTTTTTTTTTCCCCCCTTCAAGTTAAGTAGGAAAGCGATTTGATGTTCACAATCACCTTCGTTTGGGATCTCGTCAGCGCCATACACTGCAGAACCCCATTTTTGATAACAGCATTAAGGAAAAATCTCAAATGTGTTTGTGGGCTGTAAGATTGGAGCTTTATTCTACACAAACACATACCCATATAAAGAAAAATTTACTCTTGAGATGCAAACATGAAACTGATCTTGTTGAAGACTGAAGCACACAGGCAATAAATTGGTAATAAACAACCATAACACCATTAAGCTCTCAAAGAAAACTTGTAAGAAATTTCACTCCTACTAATGTTTCTTGACTTGTTTACTTCTTCGGCTCAATTAGACTGACAACCGACAGACATTTTTCTATAAGCCTCTACTTTTGTAGATCCTTAATAGGGCTTTGTATGTTCTATAAGGATATCCTATCTTCGCTCCTAACTGATTTGTCTCTAGAATTCCGGCTTTTTTGGGAATTTTCATTTTTGTCGCCAAGGCCAAAAGCCATTGACTCGGCCTCCATTCAGCAGTTACTCTATCTCTGAAACTGTCTTTCTTACTATAATATTTTTGAAGCAATATACAAATTCATAAAAATATCATGTCAAAACCCATATGCAACAAAACACATGAAATTTTGATGAATTGGATAAACATACCAGAACTGATGTATGATCATTTGTGAAGGCAAGAATGGGCATATGCAATAATCAATAAGTATAAATATCTAATTTATACTAGTAAAATATACATAAATATCAAATTTGTATGTAAAAATCTAAATATACAATATTTTACGTCTATAAAATGCTTTGGGAAATTTGACATAAATGTGCTAATATGCTTAAAAAAATTTATTTCCTTTATATATTTGATATTTTTCATTATTTTAATACGTTTATATGTTAGCATACTATCTGCAGTTGTGAAGTGCATTATGAAATAAAATATTCGATAGGGTGCTTGCCGTTGGACTTCAAACTAACAAAATTGATGAATAGATCCTAATGTATTTGGCGATCAATAAGAAAGTTTTTCAAAATTTTAATTGTACTTTGAAAAAAAAAATAATTAACAGTGTCAATATTTTTTTTCCATAATTTTAGAGCATATTGAACAAAAAAGGAGGTTATTACATCACTTTAAAGTTAAAAAAAAATTGTTTAAAACAATTTTATTTCCTTGTACTCTTTCAACCCTTCTAAATTTATTAATTAAAAAATACTTCTCTTTTTTTCCGCAATATGTTTTACGTTTCATTTCATTATTTTAGTAGTTGGGTTTATACATCATGTTAATATTAAGAACATTATTATGATTTGATATCAAATATATCGCCTATTACATAGTTTAAAGTAAAATTTAAAAATAAAGATAAATCTGGACTCAAACATCATAATACAATTTTCCAAGCAAGAGATTATAATAGCTATTATTCTGCACTAGTTAAAATTCAGGATGTTTATAGATATTCTTTCATGTGTAATATTTTTTAAAAGAAGTTACTACTGTGTAAAATATTATTTTATTAGATAAAATCCTTTTATTGTCTGCTTTAATCAAGTTAATATATATGTATAATATGTTGAACCAAATGATTTTTAAGCAACCATTGACAGCTAATTTTTTCCATTTTTATTAATATTTATTATTGCAATTTTTATACTCATGTACTAATTCATAAAAAAGGTTGTCTTCACTTGAGCGATTGACTTAAACTTAGTTTTAGGCATGATTAAATCATTACTTAAATATTAATAAAAGTGTTGGGAAGAAATGTTCTGGAACTTTTGAAAAAAGTGATAGAGCAATTGAAAATGTAAAAAAAAAAAAAAAAAAAGATAAAATATTTGTTAATTTCTAATTAATTCAATACTTCATACTTTGGAACGCTGACAGTGTTCTTTTGTTTGTCTTAAATAATAAATGAAGAAAATTTGGTTTAATTTATTATTTATTGGGAGATATAAATATATACAGTATGGTACAAGAATTCTTCTATCGGTATTTGAAAATGCATGATATTTTATAGTATCATGCTGTAACAAGATTCAACTTCAATAGAATTTCTTTATCTATGAAATCGATGTGTATTGCTTTCGGTTTGCTGGCAATTACAATCTTTGAAGCTGCAATGTGAAAAAAATATTTTTAGACAATTTAACATCCTCATCTTTTTTGTAGCATGAAATTTATAGATATACTAGCTGCCTTTGGCGACCAGCTGGTTCGCCATGAGTAATGGGTTCTAAAATTTTCAATTAAATCACATATTCATTAGCCTTGAAGTAACTCCGGGCATTGATTGGCCTGAAATTAATATTTTCTTCAAGATGATGGACTGAGAGTTCTAAAAGAACGCGTTTTCCTAATAATATTCTTTAATTTCATAAATCGGCCAGTTTTAATGATGGATTTAGAAGACTGATTGATGTAGCAACTTTTATTTAAAATATTGAAAAAAATATTTTGTAAAATATGGCTCACAGAGCAAAGTATGAAGAAATCTAAAACTCATTATTCATAAATGCATTGTTTGACTCAAACTACATAAAATATAATTATTTACTTCATTTAGATCAAATTAATAGTATTAAACAATATATATGCCTATTAATAATATTTTACAAATTGGCCATTGGAAAGGAATTTGAATGCATATCCTGTATAAATAAAGATAATTAATTCAATTAATGATTTAAATATTGCAAACGATCATAGAATCCTTTGCTTTGCATTCTTTTAAGAAAATATTATATTTATTTTATTTTATCCAGTCACGTGCTAAAAGTTGCATTTCTTTTGATTTATTTGCGATGATAGTTTTTTTTATTCGAACTTCCGTCATTCTTTTATTTTATCCAGTCACGTGCTAAAAACATGATTAAAATATTTCTTTAAAAATTCGTTAAAAATAGAAGCTTACGTTATAAACCAAAAACACTGATACCGTTAGAAAGCTAATTTTTTTTTTAATCTTTCAATTGATACAAAAATCATGTTTGTGCAGTAACATTTTCGGAAGTTATAGCAGAAAAACTTCGAAATTTTGCTTAAATTTTATTTAATTCAAATTCTAATTAAAAATTCGAAAAAAGGGCTCCGAGGTGCACATTCCCGACCTCCAAGGTATACATGTACCGAATTTGGTAGCTGTAGGTCCAACGGTCTGGCCTGTAGAGCGCCAACACACACACACATTGAGCTTTATTATAAGAATAGATGAATGAAGACTAAAATAGGGCTTCTATGTTGATATTTGTGTATAAAATTGTTTAATATATGACATTGCTATCATCTTTTAATTACTCAAAAGGGAATAATAGGTGTACTATATGCGTATTTTAAATGCTTAACATTTCATGTGGGATTTAAAAAAAAAAAAAGGACAATGATAAAACAAAACTAGGTAGAAAATAAAATACAGATAATATTGCAGTTTCAAACCAATGGATAGAAAGGGAACAATTCTAATGCGACAGTTAAAAATGGAAAAGAAATATTTTTTTACATATTCTGATAAGGTTTTAAATTCTTTTGATTTAATCAGTTTTTGCCCAGAAATGTATTGGAAAAACAGAGTTGTAACTGATAAAAAAGATTGTTTTTTCAAAAAAAGGAGTGACTAACCTAGGATTTTTGCAATGTAGCTAATAAAAAAATGAGAGAAAAAATTAATAAGAACTACCCATTGTTAAATTTACATGGAAATGTTTGTTTTTCCTTAAATAATCAAGGCGTGAAATAATTTCTATACAAGAAGCTTATAATTCGTTCAAAGATAGGGTTTTAAAAAAAATATTACTATAATCTGATCAAAGAATGATGGATAAATTTTAAAAAACATTATTTGGAGCCACTATAGTTTAAAATTTTGCATAGATTCGGGCTTAGTACTTCGAAAAATGTGCTGCATAGCAACCTGAAGCATTTGTCTATGCAACAAATAAAATGATAGTTGGAGGAATGCTATGTATTTTTTCCCTAATTATTGCATTTGAGAAAACCTGGCACTTTACAAGCCCGCTGAGAGTGATCTGTCAGCGATTTAAGCCGAGTGAGCGTTTCTTTTTCAGTTGCGCCAACTAATGCCAAGAGTACAACTTAGCTACTTCAAACATCACATTCGCTTACACAACCCCATTTTATTGGGGTACATGCACACACACATAATACACGGAAGAGCAACCGTGTCTGAACAGGGACCCTTGGCTCACGGTGAAGACGCAGGT